>JAEIFU010001513.1:0-66511 GCA_018904235.1 Lordiphosa stackelbergi | reverse complement strand
ATCAACAATGGCGGCTGCACTGACAACCGGTTGTGTCTTGTGAACCGCAATGCTCCGTCCGGCAAAAGCTGCAAATGCACCAGCTCCTCGACCAGCTGCACCATCCCCTCACCCTTTCCCGTTTATGCGGCCGCTACACAGCTCTGAGTTGGAGTTGGTAGCTTCATTTCAATTACAATGAAATTATTTTTGGATATGTATACAAAGAAAAATCAAAGAAGAAAGTTAACCAAAGGAACATCGCATTAAATTAACTAACCAGGATTGCCTGTGTGCCATTTTTATGTAAAGCTACTCAACTTAATAAACATAATTACAAGAAATGTGTAATGGAAATTGGATGGAATTTAGATTCGGGAAGTACAAAGTTCTTTAAAATGAGGAAGAACAGAGAGCAGGAACAATAGAGAGCCGATTTACTTAAGCTTCAGCTCAGAAATAGGTAAACAAATAATCATTTTAAAATTATCTAGAGCAGTGGTGCTCGCAGCATATGCGCACGCCGCGCACATATCTATTGCCTATATAATAGGCGCATAGCACAAATCAAGATACATTGCAATTTGTGTATTTTTTAAAGCAAAGCTCTTTTACGGACGTTCGACTGAGGAACTAAAACAGAGGTGCCCCAAATGAGCTTACGGCTGCGTGGAATAAAATACTAATGCACAAAATATATATTTTAAGCAAAAAAAAGAGAGGAGAGCACGCATATGAATTTTTTGTGGCTTTATGAAGGCTTTTGGATTTCGTCGGCCGTATACGCGCCAGCTATTCCTTTGCGTCAAGCCACAACGAATGCGTGGCTTCCGAAATGTGCATAGGCAACCCTGGACTAAAACTAGAAAAATTTTGTCATTGCGACAGATTCTTTTGGGTACGACTTGTCTTTGCATTTTGTGTTTGCCAAGTCAAAACGCTTTAACCATTTAATGGAGCACCAGGTGGGCTGTGTTTTTGTGGGTGTGTGGAATGGGATTGTCCGCAGTTGGGAAGAGGGGTTAACAGTGACTTATCAGTGACTTAACAGTGACTTGTCAGTTAGTTAACAGTGACTCAACAGTGACTTATCAGTGACTAAACAGTGACTTTACAGTGACTCAACAGTTAGTTATCAGTGACTTGAAAGTAACTGTGGGCCAGAAATCTCATTTTTGGCCAAAACTCTGGCATTTCTACACCAGCCTAGCTAGGAAGCTGAAATTTTCGACGAAATGATCTTAAGAGATTGAACTCAACGCACATAATTTAAAAAGCAACAAAAATAATTTATACGATATTGCTAATTCAAATCAAAATCGAAAAATATTTCAACTTTTTCGTTTTTAAATTATAGAAAAAAAACTTGTAATTGGATTTGACCCAATTCCTGCATACCAGATAACTAACAAAAATACATATGTCTTGATATGTCTAGTTGTTTATGAGATATTGACCCAAGTAGTTTTTGAACCTTGACTGTCCACCCTGTCGAGGATTTTCAGTCAATCTGACTACCCTCACCGATTTTTTCTATCAATTTTACCTCCTCTTTAGATTCAATACTTAAAACAAGTAAAAAAAAATAAAAATTAAATTAATTTAAAATTCAATTTTTTTAACATAATGCAATTTACCTTCAGTGCTTCTAAGAGTATGCTACACATTTCAACACATTCAAATTGGCTCTTTATAAAAATAGTTTACCTCAGAGTGCATATGTTATATTCCGAAGTTTAGAAAAAAAAACATACTTGTAGGCTGACTGTATAATAGAACATGGTTGATTTCAAATGGGAATATAATTTTACATGCAGCTATTGTACATTAGTTAAAGAAAATAATTAGCAATATTGCAAGCAAATTAAGAGGGGTACTTCTGGGTACTCTTAACACAAAGTGGCCAAATGTAAAAAAGCCACAAAATTTTAGATTTTTTCCATTTTTTTATGTAAACGCTTTCGAATGGAAACTTCTTGATCATTTTTTATGGCAATCTAGTGTGAAGTCGAAAATAAGAAATCAAATTGCGGCAGCTGTTTCTTTTCTAATTTTGACTATTACTATTTTTTTTTCCAGAGATTTTAAGAAAAATCAACTTTGAACGGCTGCCATTCAAAAACTATTTTGGCCAAAATTTCGAGCTGCTGGCCCAGTGTGCAACGAAAAGAATGAGAAAAGTTAAGGAAACCACATTTGAAGAAATTCAACGAAAACCACGGAAATAAATTCTACCTGGGTTTTAAAATGATTTCCACTTCAACTTGTATAAATCTATAGGTATTTCTTTCCCATTCCAATAGTCCCTGGACCGTTCACTACGAAAGTTCACTTAAATATGAAGAAGTTTGTGTTGCCATGTTACAACTTGACTTGCGCTTTATTTAAACATAAGAAATATTTATAGGCCCAAGCTTTTCCGTCTCGGGTGCAGTTTCGGGATGTAATAGATTTAGAAGGTTCAGTTAAAGGAAGCCAAGAAAAAAACCAGAGCGGTTACAGTTCTGCGTTGTTCAGTTCGGTTTTCCAGCCTAAGTTACTTTCACTAAAATCAAAGACACTACATATATAGATACCTCATCTCATACAAACTTTTTTTTTTGGGATCCAATGTCAGCTCCCAATAGCAAACGCTTTTTCCGTCACATGCGACATCTTTTATATAAAATCTAGCGAAAAGCAAAAATTGGTATCCAAAGTCAGCTTCCAAAAAGAATCGTTTTTTGTTTCACATGCGTCATCTATAGTATCTATAAATCTTTGCTAAAATATAACAAATCGTCGTTACAGAATTTATAATTTTTAAAAATTGAAAACAAATTTAAGTCTCACCCAAGTCACTCGGAAGTACCATCCAAGCTAAAAGTGGAAACTCTGAAGACAAAAAGAGGCAACTGTGAAACAGTCTGTTTTAGTGGCAAGTTAAAGAAAAACCGTGTTGGGCAAATATCTCAGTGCATGTGGGTCTATTTCAGGTTATCCCTCAAACATATCTGTATCCATCCTAAGTCGCCACTTGAGGGCTAGATAAGATGATATTGATTCTACTCTCAGTCTTCCCACAAATGTATAATTAACATAAAAGTAGAAAATTGAAGCACATATCGGGTTAGTTCATTCAAAAACTCTAGAACAGCGATTGACACGCCTGGCCTGCAGGAGCCGAACACATTTCGTTATAGCCACCGACATGAGCCGTAAGCATGCCGAGGTTAGCAACTTTTCGGTCGACGAAAGCGGGCCAGTGTCAGTTTACCTTCCCACTGAACCAAAAGCTCGTTAAAAATATTGCTAACGATGCTTACGCGAAACATCAACGTGCAAAACTATCGAGAAAACACATTTGCAAACGATCCGCAAATTAATAACCCGTCGCTCAGTTTGTGGCAGAGAAAGTTTCGTTCTCGATAGCTCGCAAAAGATTCGTTTGCAAGCCTTTTTCGATAGTTTTTGCGAGCTTTTCGATACCTTTTGTGACTCATTTTACCAATCGATTGAAAGCCTTTTTCGATACAACAGCATCGGTTGTTCGTTTTTCGTCAATATTATTTTTCTCCCTCTTCACATATCACATTCTAAGCTCGAATGCGATAGTTTGACGATACTTTCGCCTGTCGTATCACTTTTGAGCTCGAATGCGATAGTTTTACGATACTCTCGCTTGACGTTCGCTTCGTGGTGCAGTGGGTAACTTTATTTTTGCTCACTAACACACTCTCACTTTGTGGCCTTGCTCTTCTGGACAAACCCCCGGCCATACAAGTGAATGGCAAGAGGATATTTCAATGTGGACCTTCGATTTTATATGTGTGTGTACGAACTTTTCCACATTGCAAAATTCCCCTTAAAATTCCCTGATCCATTTGTATGACAGTTACTCATCTTTGTGAGTTCTAGAGACTATTGTTCCATTTCCCACTCAATCTGTAGTCTGTGCCCATGACGTCTGGACACTTTCATAAATTGTCCAGACTGAGCCTACATTAGCCAAAGAAATTTCCCTATATCTGATATTAAAATTTTCCATCATTTCTTTTATTTCCTTCTAATACCGACTTCCGTTTTTGCTGTTCTTAGAGTCATTCCTGGATTTCGCCCTTATTTAGCACTAAATATTTATTTGGCATTTTCCTCTTTCTCTCTGTTAGTTGATATACAACCAGTTCCACACCTTTCACCCTCGAATAAAAATTCAAACACAAATAAATTTTCAAAGTATTTCGAACTATATTTTGAGTTTATTGTGAGTTCTGTTCGTATGCTTTAAAGAGCATAGATAAATATTACAGCAAGTTTATTTCCTAATCGTAACTAATTTACCGTTTGTTTTGTTTCATTTTAAATACATTTGTTGGTTTAGTTTTCTTTTGTTTTTTTTTTCTTTTTCGCTAATATTACAATGCCCATGCGGTTTTCTTCATTATTTTGTACATTGAGACATCCATTTGATCTGATTTTTCTTTAGTTTTTTTTTAATTGCTGCTATTTGGTAAATATATATACTATATATATATAAGTATCTGGTGTGCTAGGCATAAGCTTATCTAAGTTTTTTTTTGAGACACTGGAATGCATTTCATCTTGTTCATCTTCATCTTCATCGTTGAGTAAAATTCCCTTATAAAACTGCGTGCGTTTCTAACATTGTTTTTTTTTCTTGAATATGTTTTTGGTGTGTGCTGTAGGTACTTTGTATGTTTCAGCTACTAACTAGAGGGCTTGTGTCGTTCAATTGTTGGTAGATGCCTAAAACTATGCTACAAGTGTGTTGCTACTACTCTTTTAATAGTTTTTGGGTATTAGCTCATTGAATTTGGTACAGTTGCTACCGCCTAATTAACTTAAATGTCTAAAATTGTTGGTTTTTGCGTTGTAGTTTGCTAGCACTAATAGTTGTTCATTTAATGTTTGGTTCTTAGCTTCTATACATGGTATATACAAATTAATAATAGTTTTTAATTTTTGTATTTTGTTATTTTTTTTTTTTTGTAAAGCATTAGAGTATACCAAAGCCCATTCCAATTCATGTGATGAAAACCGTATTTACTTCTTACATTTTGTGTGTAAAATATTTCAAAGAGTTTTACAAAATATTTGGGTTTACAAATTAAATTATTGGACTTTCTAATTGTTTTTAGGGGGAGAAGGGGGGTGATGATTTTTGTGTGTGTGAGTGTGTGTATAGTACAAGACATTGATAGCACCTTTTATGTGTGTGACAAGATGAGTGTGGGACTGTGCAACAGAAATTGAAGATTTTTAATAAATGTTAATAAAAGCTAGAGATCTGCTTGACTGCAGTCAAAACGGCAAATAAGGCTCTCAATAAAAGGATGTATGATTTTAAATTTTAGAAATCTATATATACCTACTGTTTCTCTGTCTGTCCGTTATGCCTGCCTTAACCGTTCATCCGATTGTGATGAAACCTTGGAGAATGGTTGAATAACTGATCGGGAAATGGTAAAAAAAACCGCGAAATTTGCAAAATTAAACCGTTCATGAGTTGTAATAAAACTTTGTGGACGCTTGCCCTGAAAGGTTTTTAAGTTAAAGAAATGGGCGGGAAATGTTAAAAAAGCGCGAAATTTGCCAAATTTCCCATTGCGATATAACTGTGGGGCATGGATTTGGTACAAAGATAACTGATTACCTGAAGTTGAACATAGGCTAAATAACTTATATTTTAATGGTCCAAAAACCGCGAAATTTTTAAAAGATTCAATGGTCAAAAAAATAGAAAAATTTTCATGGTACCTAAGGTTATTATGAAGATTGGATAAATGGCAATTAAAGACGCATATATAGATGTGTAGACCAAAAACCGCGCAATTTACCAAATTTTCATTTGAGTATTTACGAAAAAGCTGACGTTGATAAATAAGAGGTTTAGATTAAACAGTCCAACATATATTGCAAAATTTGCAAAATTCCCCTTTGAGTTGAGCTTAATAAAGAAGACAAGTATACTGGTCGGTAAATAGGAGGTGTAGATCGCGTATACCAAACTGTCCAAAAAATTGCGAAATTTACAAAATTTTATAATAAGTTCTGATTACCATTAAGATTTGATATATAATTAGTGAGTTTAGCTGGCTCTAGGTCCGAAAAAGTTGCGTTTGTTCACAACTGTAAACAACTTAGGCATTATACATGAAAAAGAGCTGGTTGCCTATACGGTTCCTTTTAATTATACTCCCGAATGAATCTTTAGTAGGCTTTCCGATGGAGAATCCATGTTTACAATTGCCTTTCCATACAATCAATGGTTTGATCAGTTGGGAACCGCAAAAAGCAATGAAAGAAAATCTAGAACCAGCCAACTTTTCCGGACCTAGAGCCAGCTAAACTCACTAATTAAATTTAATAAAGGTCGCCAAAAATTCAAGATTTGATATATAGGAATAGTATACCTGATCGTAGAGTGAACGGTACCAAAAACCGCGAAATTGGCTAAATTTTATGTATTTTGGGTATCATGAAGTTTTTATAGATAGCAAAAAATCGGGTAAATTGCCAAATTTTATAAATAAACTAGCAAATAACCGGACGCGCTTCGCTGCACCATCAACAGTATAGAACAAAACAATATTAGATATAATAATACACCGTAGAACCCAGAAATCGAACTTTGCTGATGGGTTTTCCTTCCAATTCCCACCCCCATCCCATCCACTCTACACCCAATTCCCACTCAAATCCCACCAACATCCCACCCACATCCCCCCACCCGCCCACTTCCCGCCTACATCCAACCCACATCACTTCCACCTCCCGCCCACTTCTCGCCCACATCCCATCCACTCCCCACCCACATCACACCCACTTCCCATCTGCATACCACCCACATCCCCCACATCCTTCCAACATCGGAAAATGAAAACACAAATGAATTCTCATTTTGACCTTACAAACCGAGTTCATGTTAATCGGATGAAAATTAGCTATTTTGCATGTAGAATTTTCCGGGCATTTTACGCCAACGCGGATTTTCCGACATGGCAAAATCACATTTCAATTTATTTCGTATTCTGTCCTTACAAACCGAGTTTCAAGCCAATCGGACGAAAAATAGTTTTTTTCATGCAGACATTTTCCGGGAATTTTCCGACCGTTGCGTCAAATTTTCCAACATAGGAAAATCACATTTCAAACTATTTCGTATTCTATCATAACAAACCGAGTTTGAAGCCAATTGTATGAAAAGGTTCCATGTCTATTTAACACAAAACAATTTTAACACGTCGATTAAACACACGTCATTTTAACACAAAACAATTTCAACACTAGTCAATTCAACACGCGTCAGTTCAACATAACACAAATTCAACACTAGGAATTTTAACACACTGCAATTGTAACACAATACAAGTTTACCACAAGCAATTTTAGCCAAAGCTAATTTAATCATTCGTCAATTCCACAAACAACAACTGAATTACAGTGATCCTATGACCTCTAAGACGGGAATTCATTGATGTAAAATAAAATTGTAAGCTATTTGCAAGAATTAAAGTGAAAATGTTTACTACAATCCGTGAATTTTTATCGTGGACCCTTAATTCCTTGACACGTAATTTTATCATGAAATTTCAAATTTAATACCCATTTCTCTAAAAATCAGAAAAACTACTGGTAAAGTATAGGATGGCGCAATAAGAGTGTACGATTTATTTCTTAAATTTTGTGGTTTTATCAATGTGAACGCTATATTCGCTTGTGTGGCCCTGCATTTTTAATATCGCTTGTTTAGAAAAATAAATAAATTAAATGACCCATTTCTACTAAAATTGTTTTTTAGTATAGTTTGGAATGCTGAGCTCGAAAATCTATTAAAATATAAAATAGGTATAGTAGAAATTGGGTTTAGTATAGTATATTTTAGCATTCTTTGCAACGCATGTTAAGTAATTGATTATAATATTTATTATTATATTATTATTATTTTCTACCAATGTTTGTTCCTTTTTGACCGACTCAATGAATTTTTCCATTGATAAATAAAAGACTTGGGTTTTTTCACGTAAGGCTTCCACACTGTTGCTGTGGGAAAATGAATGCATGCAGTGGTTTTTTTAAGTGAACTAAAGCGCGCCGCAGGCAAAATTTTTTTTTGCAAAATCGCGCGATTTTGAAAAAAAAAATTTTTGTTTGCAGCGCAATCTTTCCTATGTAATCTTAATAATCAACAAAATCACAAGACAAATGCATCCGTGTATATTATATAATTACATTTTAATTTTTAACCTTTTTTGCAATGCATTTTAAGTTATTGATTATATCGGAATTGGGCTTAAAACTACACACAATATTTTTCAGCCTTTCACCGTAGTGACAATATTTGTTTCGATTTTTTTTGCAATCTCAAGGTCTACTGAATGCTGGTCTAGAAATGCATTTACTAATGTTTGTTCCTTTTTGAGCGTCTCAATGAATTTTTCAATTGTTGCATGATAGACCTGAATTTTTCCATTGAAGGCGTTGTGCTAGCCTTTAACGCTGTTGTTGGTCCGTGGCGTGTCCCATCGACATCTGAGACTAAACTGATTTCGACCCGTTAAATACAAATAAGCAAATTGCCGACTTGTAGAGCAGAGATATTTTAATGTTGGAATTGTGATAAATAATTTTGTTAAAAATGTCTTGTGATGAATTTGTTCCTGTACTAAATTGACGAATGTTAATATTAAACTGAATCGTTGTTTTTTTGACGTGTTGTATTGACATGTGTTTAATTTGAATGTGATAAAATTGATTTATGCTGAAATTGTATTGTGTTGAATACGCATGTGTTGAAATTGCTTGTGTTAATTTTGTGTTGTGATGAATTTGTGTGTTGAGTGAAATTGTATATGTGTTAATTAGACGTGTCACCAGACGGGTAAAAGGGAGGTGTTGTGAAATTGCTAAATTTGCAAAATTTATAAATAGACGAATGGTGAAGATCGAAATTCCAAAAATCGCGAATTCTGCTAGATGAAGATTTGAGATTTGAGTCAAGTAAGCTTCACTTCTTCGGTTTGTGTTTAAAATTCTAAAGGGGCGGAAAGAGAAAACTAGAGAACAAATGACATGTCGTTATCGACCACAATCGATGTATCGATCACTCGATACACGACGTTGCCCTAAGTATTTGCGGTTAAAGGGAACCAGTTCACGGAGTCTGCACCCAGATTCGCTACAATACTGAGAAAAATCAGAAAAAACACAAAATAAAAAACGAAAGAAATTGTGACAAAGATTTGTGTAGTGTAGATGCATCATCTGTGCATTTTAATAGTCTTTGGCTATATCTAAGTTATGTACATATATTTTATAAATTTTAAGCTGTTTCCTATTCATGCAGTTTGTTATTTTTCTTTTTTCAGATATGCTAGAAACAAGTCATTTGTGCTTAAAACTAGACCACTTCTGTTGTTGGTACCTGCTCAGATATTTACAGCTAGCTAAATCTTTAAACATTCGGAAATAGTTTAACTACATTTGTTGTTCCCAAAACACATTTTTGCCTCATTGTTTTTTTGTGATAAAGCAGATATTTTAATTAATGACTTAACTTAAAACGAAAAAGGACAAAACACGAAATCAGGTGGAAACACACACCACAGACAAAAACTTTCGGGTGGGAAGGGGGGGAGGACGAGACGCCTAATACTTTTACTCTCAGAACTTATCTCTACGTCTGTGTGTGCTGGCCGTATTCTATATCCATTTGTTTTTCGACATGGAGGAGCGGAGTCGGCGACCCCACATGAGGTTGTATCATACAATCGTGCCCTGCAAATGCTGCGGCGACGACACTTGAGAGGATTGCGGTAGTGAGTCCTGTGCCTGCAGTGAGGCACCCGATGAGGTGCTGGGTCCAAGTCCCAGTTCGGCTGCATTAATGCCCAGGCTAGAGCCACCGCCACCTCCGCCGCCGCCTGAGCCACCCAAGGCAGAGGGATTTATGCCACCACCTGCACCGCCACCCACCACACAGGGTACACCCAGCATGGGTGTGGGCTCTTCGGGTGGCGTCACCTGTAGCGATATTTGATTCTGCAAGCAAAAGAGTTGGCATTAGCGGAAAGGAGATTATGTATAACCCCTTGACTCTTCACCTCCATGCCTATGCTGCCATTGAGCGATATTTTGATGGGATTGCTATGATTCGTTGCCTGCATTAGGGTGGTGAAATGACTTATGCCTATCTCTTCCAGTGAGGATTTCCTTCGACCATGGCTAACACCCACACTGGGCAAACCCTGGCGCAGCGAAGAGGATCGTCTTAGCAAAATGTCATTGTCAATCTGTAAAATCGAAAGAGAGAGAGAAAGGAGAGTTCACCCAAAGCGGTGGCCATTAGTAAATCAATTGTAAATTTAATCAAAAATTGCGGCACCAACACAACACACAAACAAATTGGCTACGTTTAGGTTTATGCAAAGGAAAACACATCAAAACACAGAAACTGAGTATGCTCAATGCAGCCAGGCGATGATGCTCCGTGCCAGAAGATGGTGCTTGAGTGGATTTGGTTATTACGAGCGAAACGTGTTGTGATTTATCCTTAGCGTGCGTGCTTTGGTTTATGAATGGTTCTGGTTGTTGCTGTTGTGGCTGATGCTGCTGCTGTTGCTGTTGCTGCTGTGGTTGAGTTGGCTGTTGCTGCTGTGCTGGGACTATGTCAGATTTTCCAAACAATTTTGATGCAGGGTGTGTGTGTGTGTGTGTATGGGTGTCTGTACAGCATACTTTTCGGCACATTCCGCCACATTCTGGCCAATTTTGTTTTAAAGCCAATTGGTAACAAAAAGGATAAGACAGGCTTTTACTTAAAATTAACCAAGTGTTTTCGTTTTTTTTTGGTGGAGTGTTGACTGTGAATTCAAAGGGTGGGGGACTCAACCAGAAACAGACCATTAGGGATCCCGCTAATCTACGTTTTCAATGGTTTGTTTATCCCCTTTTAGAGGGAGAAAGTAGACTGAGGATTTGTTATAAACAAGGTTTGGGGCATGGGTAAGAGCGTACCTGTATCTTAAGAAGAGGATCAAAGCTTGTTCACCTTCAGAAGTAAGGCGATGTGAAGCCTTCTTCTAAATCTGAAAACCATTCTAAATGCAGTCTTATAGTTCAGGACGAAGAAGAGTAGGTGGATGATGGCGTAATAGTCAGCTTCGATAAAGGTGAGCCAGTTAGCCTTCGACCTTTATAAAAGCAACCTTCTATCCTTGTCCTACCTTCTATCATATCTACTGAGGCAAAAAACCTGTTCAGGAATCAAACTGCCTTCAACTCAAAATCAGAATTCAAAACATTCTCAAACATTTTAGGATAAAAAAAACATGAACAATTTTAACTCAGCCCAACTATTGAACAGAAAGGAATAAGTAGCCATACAAAAGAGTGCAATAGCTCAATGCGCTAACACGCCATTCCATACGTTGTTCGTGCAGAAGATCAGGGTTCCATTCCCAGTCAAGCCCGGAAAAATTCTTCTGTTTTTTGAAAGACTTAAATGAACGAAGTCGGTTGGAGTAGGTGGGGTTAGTCGTTGAAGTTTCTGTACAGCGATGTGTTGTCTCTGATCCTATGGAATATCAGCGGAGCAGCGCTTGTAAATCATAAGTGGCTCACCTTACCTTCCAATCCAAAGAGATATGTTCCGTTCTGTATTCAGAAGCAAAATCAATTATATTTTTTCCCCAGTTCAGGTTTAAATGTTCTTAAAACCAGAACAATATGAACTCAAACATTGATTCACAAATGAGAAGAACCGCTTATGCTGGTTTTTGGTAAGGTTTGTGCTCATCTTGAGTCCAATGTTCTGGCTTTTATCCCTCTGTGTATCTTTCAATACCATGATATTGAATCAAATTTGACTGAGTCACAGCATAAACTGTCTATAAAAACCCCAGGAACACAAGCTGGTTGAGGTTTAAAAAAAAATAGCCAAAACTTCCACTTCACCCTAATCAGCAAGGCTAAAGTCGAGCCGCCACTCAAACTGTAAGTGCATTTTGTCTTTGCAGCTGTCCGATTGTGCGTCTAGCTGGCGCCAGTAATGCATACATTATGTTTTTGTAATTTACTTGTAATTGCTTGTGCCTAAAAATGATTCTCTTAGCTATGGAAACAAAAGGAATCGATGTTTTTATCTAAACGTGCAGACTTCGATGATTTTTTCACAATCCGATGTTTTGGTAGCCCAATATGTTCAACACACGGTCACACTATTTTTCTTATCAAATTTACTTAGCGTCCTTAAGAAATGGAAGATGACCAATTTGCGGTTGTTAGACATTTTTGATATTGAATATTGGATTTTAATCATGAGGAGCATATTAAAAAGTTGCGCGACTCACAAAATAGCTGTATGCAACTATTCCAAAAAATATAATATGGACGCAAACCCTTTTGATTATGAATGTGGTTGATGCTCAACCACTTACATGCTACAAAAAAGGCAGCGATTTATTTAAACTCACAAATTTTCCATGAATTGAACACACACAATTCTTTTAATTCATAAAATCTTTCGAAGTTGCCATTCGGTGGACTAGTTTATATTTAATGATAAAGCGAATTGAACTTCTGTGTGACCATTGATCCACTGTTTTACTCCAAACACTAAGCAACTCCAAAATCCCCAAATATAAACTTTACAAGGAACGTCAATACTCCTTACCCATTTTGATGCCACTTTACAAATTTCACTAATATGAGAGACGCAGCGAAACACCAAAAATGGAAAGTGAACTTAAGTCTGTCCAAGCTGTCTGATCCCACTAAAAGAAGTGGCAAAAAAATATTTATGAACTCTGGCCTGAAAGGCCTGATTCCAGATGACATAAAACAGTTCAAAAGTGTTTCTATTCATGTGAACTTCAACATAAAAATTGATTTTTATGTCATCTGGAATCAGGCCTTAAGCAAGAAAGTGCTTTGGAAAGGTATATCACCGACTCACCAAATTCGAAATAAACATTTTACTGTCAAAAACATCAGAAAACATCGATTGCATGATGTACAGTAGACATCGATGTTTCTCCAAATAATTGATAATGCTCAGAAAATATAAATTGGAAGCAAATCAGATATATATATTGAAGTTTATATTAGAAAGGGAATTTCAATTCTAATTTTCCACATTGGCATTGAAAAAGATAGGGGTATTGGGTGAAGGAATTGTTAAGTGAAAGATTCTTAATTGAATTTTTAAATATATCAACGTGCTAAACGCGGCTTATGACATTCAAGTCAACTGCAAATTGAATAAGAAATAATTGTGTGTTCAGTGGAATTTTTTTGCCGTTAGATTAAGGTACCAGGAAGCATCTGGACAGTATTAAAGAGCGGAGTGCAGACGGAAGTCTTAGAGCAAGGATTTTATTCAGAAATAAGTAAGAGAGGTTACGGGTCCAAACATAGGCGGCAATCCTAGCTTATATTTTTAAGTCCTTTCAAGAATGAGATTAAGGGAAGCCAACGAGTGAAATGTTTGCTTAGACAGGCCATAGAGCTAACCCCAGACAATGAAATCTGAGTAGAAGGCGGACCTTGTGGTTTGGCAAGAATGCCAAATCTGAGATCGGAATCTCCCTCAGATCCATAATGGATCAAACGCTCAGGGAAATATCTAAGTGGACGTAAGAAGTTGAACGCTGTCTCAATGAGGACAAGACGGATCTCAATATCTTCTTCTAGAGCTTAAACGTAACGTCATGGAGCTCTCTTCAGGAATATAACGGTGCTGTGCAAGTCTAAAGGCTGTTTTCAATAAAGACCTTTCGAAAGAACTGTGAGTCAACGATTGATACGCCTGGCCCGAGGGGCGAACATATTTCTCAATTCACACCCACACTAGCCAAAAGCCTGCCGAGGTTTTGTGCCAAGAGAGCAAACAGCTTTTCAGTCGCTGGCCAGCGGTCGATGAAGTAGGTTAGAGCTGTTTTGCGTCGCTTTATTTTTGCACTCTCACTTTTAGGCCTCGCTCTTGTTTACAAACCCAGTTTTAACAAGTAAGAGCGTTGCAGTCGAGTGGCCCGACTCCGAAATATCCTGTATAATTGAGACACGGAGACGGACATGGCTAAATCGACGCATCTGTTGATGCTGATCAAGAATATTAGAGTCGGAAATGTTTCCTTCTCCCTTCATAATATAAAAACAACCATTCGATGGTTTTGAAATCATTTAAGGCCCTAGTTTGATCACAATTTCGAATTGAGTCCCCTCATCATTTTCCCCATCTGAAATTCACAGCCAAATAACAATTTGCTCGTGGGTGTGTGTTGTGATTTGGGTGTGTCCCCACAACTCAAAACAAACATGAAGAAACGTGAAACGAACAAACAAACAGGAAAAATTCAGTGTGTGTCGTATATAGGAGTTGTTATAGTACCCTTAAGGAGTTACTCCTGCCGCGCTGTGAGCCAACCACCGTCGGACTGTCGGGTAGAGAAAGAGAATTCGATTTAATTTGCTGCATCGGGGGCGTACAGCGTTGCGAGGTTGATCCATACCCGGCCAATGTCTGAACGCTCTGCATTTGCATGGGGTTCAAACCGGCGATGCCGGAGCCGCGACGCGAACCCGCTCCGACGGCGGTGTTGGCCATATTTGGCATCTGTGGGCCGCAGGTGGCGCCCAAATTGATGTTTGAACAGAAGGAAATGTTGGATTTTCGACGTGAATTGTGACGCTCGAAGGTTTTTTGTGCCGAGAAGGGTGAGGGTCGTACCAGATAGCTGCAAGTTGAGTAATTGTTTATGGGTTTCTCTGGTTTATGAATTAGTTGGAGTTACTCACATGAGATCGCCCTCTTCGAGCTTGAGATCACAGCTGGGATTGATGATTACATAGGATAAATGATTTCGCTTCTCGCTGATCTCATCGTAATCAATAATGGGCAGATTTAATGATTCCATGCGACTGCGCACCAGATTGGCTATCTCGGCACGTTCAATTTGCTGGGCATGATTATCGCGTGCCTCGTCTGCCAAATTGATGGAGTACTAAAAGGGAGAGAAAGTTTTTAAGTTAGAAAGCAAAAAGAAAGGAAATGATGGAGTCTTGCATTTGCTATATGCCCTAGTCTGGTATGTGGGTGAGTGTGCTGAGCTCGATTGCTACCATTCCCAAAAACTGCATGCTAAACCTACCTTGCCCACACGAAATGCATTTCAATTTGTGTTTTTGGTAAGAGGAATGTGGTGGTGTGGGTTGGGCCTACTTACAGATGATCCCTTACGCTCCGAGCAGCCGCCCAGACAGTTGACAGACTTGGGGCGCTGCGGTCGATAGCTGCTGGAGCCACCAGCCGATGGTGGACGATATGTAACACCGCGCAGCATTTCCGTGCTATCCTTGGTGGAGTCGGGTGTACCAGTTTCCTCATCATACTGGGCGGCGTAATACATTTTTGTTTTGGTTTTGTATGCAAATTTCAATGAATTTTGGTTAAACATAAAATGATTTACATATTTAATTGATTTTTAATTGAAATTGCAAATTGCTGAATGGGGTTTATGATGAAGGAAAGTTCCACTGAGTCTGTGTGTGCAAGTGTGTGTGTGTGAGAGAGAGTGGGTGGTTGTTTGGTGGTAACATTTAGTGTTTAGTATAAACATGCGTCAGCAAAAATTGCTTTCAACCAAAAGCAAAACAAGCACACGTTTCATTTTTCTATTTTTTTTTTTAAATGTGAAATTAATTAGGGCATTTTAAGGAGTCAGAAAGTTTTGCTTAATATTATAAAGAAATGAAGGAACAAAGAAAAATTTGATTTTTAAAGGTGCTGGGCTAGCTGAAGCAAGTTTTAGACGGGGTTTGTGGTCATCCAAAATGTAAGCAGCTTGTCTGTACAGCTGTTTCGAGTTGCTGATTGTCATAAAACAAGTGTGAAATCGAGAGCAAAGTAAGGTGATGATGGGAAAATATCGATAGTAGTTTAGGGGCCAAGGGAAATTATGGGGGATATTCTAGTCAGTCAGAAGAACAATGAATTGCTCCCTTTGTGTCATTCGGAGCACGGCGCCTGCTTCACGCACACGCAGAGTATGCAACAAGTGCAGTGAGCGCGATCGAGACTCACTGATAACGATTGTTTTTCCGTTCTTCTGGTTGGATTGCTCCCAAACTCAAGTTTTGTTCACCAAAGATGAAGGGAATCTGCACAATTGTTATACCAAATTCCCGCCGCCAATGGATAAGCGGTTAGTACCCATAGCGCCCAGAGGGTCACATTTACTGAAAATGAGAAGTTAATGGAAAACCACTCGAACATTCAAGATATTTAAACATATTTAGATGCTGACCAATTCAATGTGTCCTAAAGAGATGGTAACTTGCATCGAAAACCGCGTTAATGGGTACCACATTTGACAGCACCCATTATCGAGTTCATATAAACCATAAACTAGGGATAAACTAGACCGAACTGCGTTTTTAGATTCACCATCGAAGCCTTAATTCGTGGGCTATGGGTATCTTGCATTAGCAATTGCCTCAGAACAACATTGACGACTTAGGTATCAAGAGCGTCGATTAATCATAACTAAGGTTAATGTTCGAAGCATTGCTAAGTATTAAAATGCCTATAAGCCGCGAACCAAGGCTTTGTTGGTAAAAATGAAAACGCAGTTCGGTAGTCTAGCTATTGACTCGATAATGGGTGCTTTCAATTGTGGTACCCACTATCGCGGTTTTTCGATCCATGTTACCATCTCTTCAGGACTCATTTTATTGGTCAGCATCTAAATATGTTTAAAATCTTACAAAATTCTATCGAGTGGTTTTCCATTAATCCGATTTTCTAAGTTGGACTTCTATGGGCGGGGTATTGGCTTATCCATTATCGGCGGGAATTTGGTATAACAATGCAGATTCCCTTCATGTTTAATGAATTTTCCAAAATGTTAGCTCTCATCATTATTTGACCAACAGCAGATGTCTTAACTGTGTGTTGCTAGTTTAAGTGTGCCCATTAAACGCGAACTTGACGATATCAAGAAAAACTGGGTATGAGGTGTTGCTACCTGATGCCTCTAGTTTCACAATTTATTGGTCCCATACACAGGCTATTTTGAGTGTTTCACTGTGTTATTGGTCAACAAATAAGAGAACATTGAGCTAGTGACTACAGAACCAAAAGATCCATTTGGTATGGATAGTTTTTTTATATCCTTCGAACGGTTTTCAAGTACATTGGATGAAATTCTCAGATCAATCTAACATTAAATGGATACTATTATTATCCTTTTTACTGTTTTTTAACTATCCTTTTTTTCTGTCTAGTAAAGGAGCGTATAGAATGCAAAGCAAAAGCCTGATGATGTACTTAAACGGGCGTTTGTCTAGTTGTACATCCAATAAGACTAATGATATTTATAACTCTACTCTATTTGGGTTAGGTTAGGGTGATTGCTGTAGGGAAAAAAGGGGTCCAAAATCAGCTTACGGCTGCGTAGACACCAAAACATACACAAATGTGGAAAAAACAGAAACCACACGTGATAGAAAGAGAAAACCGATTTGTATACTCTGTACCAAATTATACTAAATAAGGTAGGCGCACTTGCTCTCTCGTTCTCTTGACAAATTGTTAAATTTCGAAGAATTTTTTGTGTTTGACACCAAGCGAGTACAGAAATTCATTACTCTCGCGCTCTCGCTCTCTTTGACACAAATATAAGGAGTTGTAAAAGAGCGAGTGCAGCTACCTTGTTTAGTATACCTTGCTCTGTACTAAAGGCAGACCAAAAAACCTCCCCTTGTTGTGTGTTAGCTTGTGTGTGTGCTCGTGGCTGTTTGATACACACGAAATCATTCACCACCAACAACAAAACCTTCGCTAAAGACGACGCATACACATCTTAGTTGTTGCTTTCGAATTTGCGAGAGCCATGTGAGAGAAAGAGAAGAGAGAGAACACATATGAAGTTATTGTGGAGCCTATTTGTTGGTCTATAAAAACCCTAAAATTCAAAAATGCAGAATCCGTTCGAATTAGTTGATACACACTAAAACGTACTGAAAAGAACTATTTTTGTTTGTTGGCTTAAGGCCCATACGGACATCCGAAGTACGTAATTTAGCTAACTTCGTCATATGTTTCGTCACCGTGAAACGTAAGAGTAGTGTGACCAGACTTAAGAAAAATCACGCCGAAACGATAAGGCTGCCTTCACACTGTTCGACACATGACCCATGATAACCTAGTAGTCCTGATTTTTGTTAGGTTTTCAGCTTGTCAAATTCATAGAATTGCTTGGGGAAATTAGGCCTACTAGATATCATGGGTCATGTGTCGAACAGTGTGAAGGCAGCCTAAGTCTGTGGTATTTTCAATTTAACTGCTGGTGGGTCACACTGCTCTGTCATCTGTATTTTGTTTTAATGCCAAGTTGATTTTTTGTAGAAGCTCGGCCACTTCTCCCCAAGGCTTTTCCACAAAATTTAGGTCCGAAATCTTGGAGTGGGAAAGATCCCAAATAACATCCGGCTCTTTCACCGCGAAAATTAGAGACATTTTATTCCAAAAGACCCTTTCGCTTTTTAATTTTGCGCCATGTTTTTTATATTCATTTTTTTTCAAAATCACTTTAATTGATCGACGCACAATAAGGCCCACAGCCAATTTACACTTAGCTTCATAATTGTGCTGTTAAGCGTAACATTGACTGTTAAGCGTAACATTCAACTTCTCACCTCCGTACGTACAATAACTTCAAGTGGCGATATCGTAACTTCTGTTTCTTCTTCCCTCAATTTTTGTATAAACCTTCTCGTTACTTCGGATGCCCGTATTGGCCTTTAGGCTTCTGCGCACCTAGCCTTGGGTTTCTAACAGCCAGTGACCTGTAAACGTCCTAGCCACTGTATCTACTTTATAGGGTCGGAAACGATTCCTTCTCCACTCTTCTTGTTCACAAACTTAATAAAATCTGTGTACCTTCTGTACTACAGAGTATTTATAACAACTTCATCGACCCACTACTTGCTCCATCCGTCTTGGTTCATTTAAGTCTTTCAGGAAAACACCTTCTGCAGTTTATGAACAACGTTTGAATTGGCGTGTTAGCGCATTAAGCATATGAACACTTTTGTAGCTTCATTAGTCTAGAGGGCCATTTTTACTTTTCTGTGTGGTGGTTGAGCTTGAGTTCTCATTTCAAGCACTTTTAGAACATTTGTGCTTACTATTTTTGAGAAAGATTTGTTCGTATTTTGAATGAAGGCCATGTATTTTCTGAACAGGTTTTTTCCCTCTGTGTAGGTTGGACCAAGATATACTTAACAAGGTAGCCGCACTTGCTCTCTTACAATTCCTTATATTTGGATCAAAAAGAGCGAGAGCGAGAAAGTAATCAATTTCTGTAAGCAGAACAATAAAAATTTGTCCCAGGAGTTGCATCGCTCACAAGGGTTGTTTACCAACTGAAATTTAACAAGTTGTCAGGAGAGCGAGAGAGCGAGTGCGGCTACCTTGTTAAGTATATCTTGGGTTGGACACTCATAGAAAATTCTCAACATTCAAGCTGAGGAAAACCGATATATTCGGAGTAAGCATCTACGCACATACTCAGGTGTCGAGCTTCGAACTATTGATATAGATTTTTATGGAGTTTTGTGGTCTTGACCTTGATTCCACTCTACACCAGAGGGGATCAATACGTGAAAAGAGGAAGAAAGATAGACAGCAATGGCTTCTCTGATCCGCTCGTCTGTGTTAAGGTTCCACTCAAGCTTACAGTCGATAGTGAGGACTAAATATTTATTGCTGTTACTTAATGTTGGTGGGACGGCAAGGGAGCAAATGAGTGTTCTAAGCGTAAGCCTATTGACTGTGAAACAGCTAAACAGACAATCTGCTGGATGTTATGGAAACTTAATAAAAATCTTAATTAAAGTCTTAAAAACCAATGTAGTAGCCCTAGTTTTGATATGGTATGGTTCTAAACAGGGGGGTCGGCAGTAAGAGCAGAGTAGTTGCCACTGGCAACTGAGCATAAACAGAAAACAGGCAGAAAGATTTCAAAACCAGGTCTATTCTATTATGAGCAGAAACAGATAATAGAGAGTTTAAAGTTTAATATTTGATTGCTCTCAGTGCCTACACTGGATTAAGCTTGGTTTAAAGAGTCAAGGGTTGAAAAATAAAGCTTACGATTATTAAAGCTCAATTTTTAATGAGCTCTCTGGTCGCCCGCCAACTAGGCCAATCATAACAAAAACTTTAAACACATTTCCATGCTGTAAAAAAAGGGGAAAAAAAGCAACAGCAGAACAGCAGGCCGACCTTCGGGATACTTATTGTCGTCCCGTTTTGCAGGACATACAACAAGTAAATGCAATCAGCTAATTAAAAGCGGCATGCAAACATAAAAAAATAAACAGCGAAAAACAGAAACCAAAACAAGAACATGCAGCCAGGACACGCAGGGCCTTGGAGTTGAACAAAACAAAATTTGTTCGAAAATCAAGGGGGAATGAGCTACGGGCCAATTCTTGGGAAACAGTTGGGGAAACTACTTTACACACACACACACATCTAACTAAAATACAACAAACGGGCAAATGCTACACACTATTTATTGTATATGGGGTAAGCATATGAGATTGTATGAAATGTATTTGGGTTTCTTTTTGTTGTAAGATATCAATCATATGTTTTTTTTTTTTGGGACTCACTGCGTGCGTGTGCGTTTTCAATAGCTGGTCAAGTCCAATACAAACGCAAATCATTTGGTTTAATTTCTAACGACTTTTCGACGCTTTTAGGTTTTTGTTTTCTGTCTGTTATATTTTTTTTTTTTTTTTTTTGTGAAATGAATATGCATTTAAGGGATTTAGGCAAAAATTCAACTAAGAAACAAGCGAAAAATCGACAAGATATTCGAACATACAGTGCACAGCAGGAAAAACATACGAAATGGTCTTTGGACTTGATCAATATTAATCTCTTAATTTACCAACGGCCTCAGATTTTCAGAGTCCTAGGCAGTCTAGTATAATTTCCACCGTAGCTCTGAAACCAAATTGTCTTAAAAAACTTCTGTAATATTTCAAGCCTCATTTTGTTTTTCAACACTTCGCTATTTTAAGTGTGACCAAGTCTGATTGGCCCACTTTTAATAAGGGTTAGGCCACTCTAGAATTTTTCAAAAAAAATTCAATTTTCTTATTTTTTTAAGACCTCAAAAATGATGTCCCAAAAGATTATAGCCAAAAATTTATTTATCGAAAAAAAAACCTACGTACTTCTAAAGCAGTTATTATATAGAATAAACAAAAAAGTGGGTTCTTATAATTGAACAATTGCAAGAGTTGTTTGTCCTTCCGAGGACCCTGAAGACATCATTGCAAAAATCGTGCACAGCCGCCTTTTCGATTTAAAAAAAATTATTGTATGCAGTCACGAATATGTAAAACAAATACTCTTTTTCTTCAATTGGAACTACTTCCGTAAAAAAACCTTAAAATAAAATCCTAAAAATTTTGGCCTCTGTAGTGGACTAACCCCTTAAAAAGGAATACATTTTTTAAGCACAATCTTACTCAGAGCATTGAATTGTCACTCAGAAAGTGGTAGCTCTAAAACGAAGTTTTTTCTTGAAGAGAAACTCTTTACGGACTTGGGGTAAAAACTTTGTCTTTGCAAGTATTTGTAATTTGCCGTAGCAGCTGGATTGTGTGTGGGTGTGTGTGTGTGTACCGAGTGCTGAGTATCAGTGTTGAGTATCAAGTACTGAGAATCTGATACTGAGTATTGAGCAATGAGTGTTGATTGCTGAGTGTGACTATGGAGTTCTAAGTATCGAGAACTGAGTATCAAATACAGAGTAAAAAGTATTGAGTACTGAGTACCGAATACTGATTACACTGTTCTACAAATTAAAAGACCTTTGGGGTATCCAGGGAAAATCTTTAACTAATTCCTACTCGCCTACTCATGCGATTACGAGTTGGTATGTCAAAGCCATATCTGCGTTTCCGTTTTGAAGTTTATTCGCGAAAAACTAAATTTCCGACTTCTTACCGTTCTAGAAAAACTAAGCATCAATTCCTGATTTTATGAAGCTTATAGGATAGTACATTGCAACTGAGAAAAATTTAACACACCATATAAGTATTGCCAATGGTGTCAGATTTTAGCTTCAAGTCAATTTTAAAATTGCTTTAAAAAAATAAAATATAGTGGACCCAATTGGTAAATAAAGCGCCATATGGTCATATAGTTCACCATAGTTTTGGTAATTTTTGGCAATTTTAGACCAGACATAAGAAGATTTAGAAAATCAAGATTAAAATGGAGTAGTCTTTAAGATTGCACCCACAAATGTTATAGGAGTTTTAAAAGGCAACTTGATATAGCATGGGCTCAATTATTAAATAATTGAAACATTCATGGAATGCTACGATAACTTATTTCCGATTAATTTTGAAACAATAACTGTACTTTTCGATAGCCTTATTCTTTTTTTTCCTCTTTGGGGCTGCATGTAATCACAACTGCTTTACGGTCTCGGCCTTGCTATTAATGCCGCCAGTCGTTTCTGTTTCATTCCAGCTGGCACCAAAGCAGGATTGGCTATGTCTTTCCCACCTGATGGCTAATCTCAGTATTGGTCTCGTAAGTCTATCGCTTCCGTTTTGTAGCCATGCTTTACTGGAACTTGTTCATGCTCCTGGTAGCGTGTCCTTTCCAGCGCAGGCGCTGCTGTTTATGCCGATAGTATGTTTTTTAGCTGGCTCATCCATCTGCTGTAAATGTCCATACTTCTGAGCTATATGGTAGATCTGAGATGATAGCGGCTTATATAATGCAATTTTTGTTGAAGACAGCTCTGCTCTCTAACTTCTAGGCCGTAGAATCATCAGTTTGCAAGAATTCTTCTGATAGTAACGTAGTCTCTCTCGGGATATTCACCTAACGGGATATCAGAAGCTTCCTCTTGATGGTGTCAACGTGTTGGTCGGGCGTGGGGTTCTTTTGACGGTGGTGGATACTAGCCCGCAGTACTTATCAATTCTTCTTCTTTATTGGCCGTCACAACCGTTTGACGGTCTCGGCCTCTGTACAATTAATTCTCTCCAGTCGATTCTGTTCTGTACGAAGCTGGCACCAATTGGTCACAACAAACTTGGCAACGTCTCCCACAACTAGGTTCTTCCCATTTTCCTTACCCCATTTTATAGGCAACCGCCTTTGTTTTTCGTTTTGCATCAATTGTTAACAGTTAAAAAAAAAGCAAGAAATTCTATAATATAAAGGATTTCTTCAAAATATTTCATATTTGTTATGACGATTAGTTACTATAACTACTGTTATACTAGTGATATCATTGTTTTTCGCTTCCCCTTTTTGTATTCTGCCTCGAAGTACCTTCGACAAAACATTCAGCAATAATCCCTTCAACATTGAGCTCTGCATACTCATCACTAAAAAGCCAATTATCCTAAAAATGTTCAAAGTTAATTGGTCTTTTGAGAATCATAAAAAAAAATTGCTATAAATCAAGTAAAATTTGACTTTGAAGTCTATTTCGACACCATTGGCAATTTGTATGGTGTGATTGATTTTCTCAGTTGCATTGATATGTGTACTATCCTATAAGCTTCATAAAATCAGCAATTAATGCTTAGGGAGCCTAGGGGAAAAGTCGAAATTTAGTTTTTCGAATATCTTGGAAACGGAAACTAAGATATGGGTTGGGAAACCATCTTGTAATCAGATGAGCAGGCTAACAGGGAATTAGCTAAAAATATACTTTTCGCTGTAGAACAATATGGAGCTTCTGCGGGGCAAAATTTTCGGTGGTACTGTTGACTATCGAATACTTAGTATTAAGTTCTGAGTACTGTGTATCGAATTCTGAGTATAGAGTACTGAATGTCGAACACTGAGTATTGAGTGATCGACTATCGAATACTCAGTATTAAATTCTTAGTACTGTGTACTGATTTCTGAGTATCGAGTATCGAGTACTGAGTATTGTGTCTGGTTATCGAGCAAATTCATAGAGTTCTATTTATATACTGAGTATCAAGTACTGATTGAGTATTGAGTATTGAGTGATTGGCTATCGAATACTCAGTATTAAGTTCCGAGTACTGTGTACCGATTTCTTAGTATAGAGTACTGAGTATTGAGTATCGAGTACTGAGTATTGTGTACTGATTATCGAGCACTAAGTATCGCGTAACATACACACACAAAATAGAGTTCTAAGTATCGAGTACTGAGAATCAAATACTGAGTAAAAAGTATTGAGTACTGAGTATCGAATACTGTACTGACGACTATTGAAAACTTAGTATTAAGTTCTGAGTACTGCGTATCGATTTCTGAGCATAGAGTACTGAGTATCGAATACTGAGTATCGAATACTGAGTAGTGAGTACTGATTATCGAGCACTAAGTTTCGCGTAATACAATTCACCAGCTTTTACGGCAGATTTCTCTTCATAAAGAGCTTTGCTAGAGATCCAGCAGCTTGTAAAGACTAGTAGGAGATAGTACCAAGGGAACACTTATGCCAAATATATGAGGCGGCCCATAATTCCAAAGGTCAGGGGGAGTCTGTTTGTCGGATCAGAGGCAAGTCCATTGGAAAGGGCCACCAGACGGTCATGTGCTTTTTGATTTGGTTGCATACTGGCAAAATGTCAAAATCGCGGTAAATAGTTGTAAGCCTCACATACCAGAGACCTACATAGAATACTATAGTCTTGAACACAAGAATTTTGGAACTCGACGAAAGACCACTACGTGACTTGAGGAGATCACCAAGTTCTCTTTCGCCTTGGATACAACAGTGACTACTACTCGAGTCACATGAGCTTACTTTCAAAAGCGTCAAGGGCAGAATCTGAATGTGAAATTTTTATCCTAGAAGTGGCACGGGAGCTACTAACGGGATTTTATCGCAAACGTGCGGTGTTAACTATTTGAATCATTAATCAAACTGCTGGACTTTAACAGATGTCCCTTTGCGGCAAGTTTTTTAGACTTTTTGGAGCCTCCTCTGTACTTCAATTTAAAATGAATAAGTGGTTGTCTATACCTTTCGCCATATAGAGAAGATCTGGAAATGGAATATGGAACAAATTTCCGAATAGAACCAAAATAGATCAAGGATTCGGTTTTTAATATAATTTTGGTTTATGGAACATCCAAGAGGCTTCCCTAAACCTAAACAACTGAAGGGCACTGGAAATCAACAACTACTTTTCTGGGACAGAGGACTTAAGGGATTGTACATAAATCATAACAGCTAGGCTTAGGTTATTTCTGGGCTATGGCATTAAGCATAGATTTTGTTTTTATACAAATAGAGAGAATACGTAGAAGAAATCTATGAGAAATCTTTTTGAAAAAGTTGATACTTATAATACAATTCAATTCAATGCACAGAATCGAGACTCAAATGCAGTTAGATATGGGAAATCGAAGCGTAAGCGTGTGATTAACAAATCAAAAAATAATTCTTAAATTAAAGTAAGAAACTAAAAAAACAAACTGTTGACCAATTTCAAAGTCTTAACCTCAAGTGAATTTCTGGGGAAGGGGAGGAAAGCAACTGATATATTAAATCTGTGTGTGTACCTAATCGAAACTCTAAATAATTATTAATACAATTTAAGCAAGAGAGAAAAGTAATAGAGAGAGAGAGAGATTGATAGAGAGAGAGAGAGACAGGCTATGTGTGGCATGTGAGTGAGTGTGGAGTTAGTTCGACTGATGTTAACATCTTTGTTAGAGACAAAACTGGCCTGGCCTAATGGTTAAACCTAACATTGCGTAGAGATTGCCTTTGCTTTGGACTCACCGATGGACGCAAGCGCACACAATGCCTGCTGAAGGCCGAGAAGGGTCCCCATCTTTCGACCGGCGAGTTACTCACATGAGAAGTGTCCGCATTTGAGGTATCCTGGGTGCGATAGATGCCAATGGGTATTTCGCAGGTGGTTGAGCATAATTTCTGATACAAACGTCCATAGGTGCGTATCCACATGTCGTCCTTGGTAATGCGCATCTGTTGGAAAAAGAACAGACAATATAACCAATCCCTTAAACTCTTTTCATACCTATCACTCACCGAGGTCAGAAAGCCACTACCTGGAGCCTGATCTATGCCCAACAACAGACGCACAAATGTTATCACATAATCCTTTACAAAGGCCTGATACAACAAAGTGTCCAGCATGGAGGCACTGAATACGGCTCCCGCCGCAAAGGGCAGTCGAAACATGTAGGATATATGCGAACCTCGCTCCTTCTCGCGCTGCAATGAAGTGAGCGACAAATTAACCAAAATGCCAACCCTAATTCAAGGATGTTACCGACCTTTTCCATTTTGCTCAAGTGCAAGGCATATTTATCATGGGCACGAAACTGCATGAAACGCATATTGGAGCTCTGCGACAGCTCGGTGATGCTCTTAATGCTGGGAAAGAATCTGATTTGGACAATTAACCCATTAAGGATTGGTTTTTATTTGAAGTTAAATTCTCCACCTACTTGAACATATTCTGCACGGCCACAATGGTATTACAATCCGAAAGTGAATCCTCCTCCGCCGAATTGGACAGTTCCTTGTTGACCACCACCACACTCTCGGCCAAGGTAATGCCAGCTCTTAACAGATCATCCAAACAGTCAATGGAACCCAACATCCAATAAACCTAAATTGAAGTTATACCATCAGACCTCTCTCCAGCTTAAAACTCTAGCCCAGTTCAACTCACCAAAGGAAAGTAGGAGAGGGCATCCAAAAAGGCCACATCCGGACGTCGTTCCAACAACAATATTATAGGATTCAGTGAGGTCTTTGAGCGAAAGTGTGCACGCAGCGGTATAATGAAATTATATATACCATTCGAGGCATAATCCGCGGCCAGAATGATCGTTTTGTTCTGCCACTGATATTCCTTTGCATTGCGATAGCTACAGTGCTCGCAGACCTAATTAAAAGGGAGCTGTAAGTCCCGTCTGCCAACGGAAATGACCAATCATATAACTCACCTGAGCCAGCTGCAGACAACACAGGGGCTTTTTCTCTTTGAGTAAGTAGCAAAGCGTTGGACTGACACCAATGAAGGGCGAAACTGGCGGAAATCCCTTGACAATGCTGCAAATGTGAAAGTTAAACGAAACATGTTTATGAAACTGGACAGTTGCACAATGCCCAATTGGCTGATGGATGTGTAGGAGGAGGAGAAGGAGGAGGAGGAGGAGGAGTAGAAGGTAACGAGATGAAAGTCAAAACATATACAAGTGTGGGTTAAACATTCTCAGTAAGCAATAGTCTAGCATATTTAGGAGGGAGGATAAAAGAAAACAACTTGTACTAAACAATTAAGCTCACTTTCTCAATAAGTTTTTGTGGGGGTTAATTTTGTTCATATTTTAATAATTGGATTTAATTGAAAGCCCTTGAGACAAGAGAGTCCAGCAGGGGCCCCTTGGTTGTTATTCCCAGGGATGCAAAAGCTAATTCGTGCTCGTAAGTCAAACCGCATTTCGAACATAGAAACTTGAAAGGCTTTTTCATGGCGGGTTACTTTACAGCTGAAGACAACAACTGGTTAAGGTGACCGGTTGTGTAAACGCTTTTAAAGAAAAGGCATTTTTTATTAGATGTTTCGAATTTGGGAATTTGTGTTAGGGAAATCTACTTAGCAAAATCCACATTGTAGGCCGAAAGTAAACCATTTCATCGTCAAGTTTTGTAGGCTTCAATATAAATTAAAAGTTGCCACCCGGCTCAGCTTGCAAAGCCAAGGCCTTCTGCGTCTCAAGCAAAGCTGCTGGCTGACGTGAGCGGGAAACTCTCTCTGTAGGAAGAGACTCACCCATGAGAATTGCAACAGTAATAAACGAATACGTTATCTAAAAGCAGCTATTTTATTAGTATTATGGTCGACTACTAGAACAAATAAATTTTGATATTCACCTGATTAAAATTCACTTTTCAAAAATATCAAAATTTTTATTTCATTCTGACAAGAAATTAATATGGGATAATAAAAAATAATATCATTCCCTTAAATTGATATTAAATAGTTTCCGAATGATACTAAAAATGTAATAATGATATGTTAAAAAATATCAATTTGAAATTCTAAACATATCAATTTGATATTTTTCCATATCAAAGTTAAATTGATATGAAAAATATCATTCAGTCAGGTCAGCCTAAGGGATCTAAAGTGCGATTTCATATCTGGACTGGGACCAGGACTGCAAGCACCAAACATTTTTCCAGAGCCTTGATGTGAAAGGTCGAACCAAAGTTTACCAATGGTTTAGGCTCGAGGTTTTTGGGTTAAGGTTTCGGTTCGATCTTTGGTTCGGCGAATGCTTTTCACAATAATAATGAAAAAGCAACTAATTTGTTTATGAATCAAAATTATATTTAGAATTTTACTCTTAAGAAAAATTTCAGTTTTAGTCTTTGAACACACTTTATTGAAAACACTTTATTTTTTTTAGCACGAATTACACAGTTTAAGTCAAACATTGTCTTTAAACTAATTTTGTAGAATCTTTTAAAAAATTTGGAATTAAAGATTTTGAGAGGCTTTGATGTGAAGAAGTTCTGAACGTCTTTCTAAAATTATTTGTAAGTTCTTTTACTTTACATTTGCAGGGCGATCTTAAGAATTCATGTAGCACAATAACGACCAGTAAACAGGAAAAGTCGGTGGGCAGTAGGTCAGATTTTTGAATGTATTTTATTTTTGGTGAACCAAACCGAAAATTTAGGTTCGGAACAGTTTCCGGCATGATACAACTATATAAAGTAAGGTGCTCTCTGAGAGAGCTTTCTTTTCCAAATTTTCATTGTGTTGCTGTCATTTGATTGAAAAGGGTTGTGTACGCACTAATTTTTGTTTCTTTGTCTATTTTATTCATAGTTTGTAAAAATGTCGAGCCAATACAAGATGTAAACAAGTGCCGGCCACCCATAGCTAGCAGAAGCTGAAATCAGTCGTGTTTTTATGCAAACGCGAGCTGAACTCTGGATTGTGTGAATCGGTGCGCACTGAATTGCAAGTAAAACGACTGTGCTATGGAGAGAGCTCTCTTGTTTGCCAACACAATCACACTATTCTGTCCTCTACATTTGGCGGCCACTGACGTAAAGCAGGTTTTCTCAAGAAGCCAGCTCGAAAATGTGATAGTGTCTCACACATAACATGACTTCGGCAAGCATTCGGTGTCGGTGTGAATTGGCTGGGGAACTAGGATTTAAATTAACTAACACAACATTGAGTCGTGCTCCAAAAGATGAAGAAAGAAGAAAAGTCTGAAGAAAGAAAAAACAGCTCTTGAACTTAAACTTGTTTAATATTTTTTATGAGAGACGCTTGGCTTGGCCTTTGGGGCTGTAAAGCCAATTTTACATTTTCAATGTCTCTTATGATATGGCTGAAAAATATCACAGTTCATAGTGAGTTAGCAGTCAAAAAACTCAAATCAGAAACTACGATTTAGAAGAGGGTGCCCAAGCCCATTGCTCAAGCTGCGCATTCGTATTTGTTTTATGCTTAGCTTATGGCTATACGTATAGCAACAACAACTTCATATGTGTTCTCTGCGAACGATTTCGTGTGTATCAGACAGACACAGGTTCTGTATATTTTAAAGAATTTGTGAAAATGTGACACCTCCATTAAGTTGGGCACAATTTTTGGCCAGTGCGAACCAAAAATGTGTGCTAATTTCCGTACAGCTTGTTGCTCACCAACGAAAATGAAAATTCGAACGCTGTTACCTGGAAGCAGAAGGAGCAAGCTTGTCAACAAGAGGTGCAACTTTTTGAGGCATTGAGGGAGCAATTTACTATAAACGGAAGTCAAAGGCGGAAATTGCGGAGAAAAAGGCCGAATGCTTTCGCACTGGAGGTGGCCCATGGACAAGCGCGAAAGTGTGAAAAGCTGAAAGTGACACAAGGTTGTCATAAGCGTAGCTCCCTGGTAAGCATCCAGTGAGAAAAAATATCTGAAGACAACCGAAAAAGTAGTGAAACATTTGAGGAACATAGAATCGTTTTCCAAATTCAAGTGGATTTAAAACCTAAAATTTATATATTACTTAAAAACCCACTTAGGATTTTCCGACGTTTCCAAGAGTAGAAATCGTGCTGTTTTATCTTGTAGACAGTTTCGAGTTCACAGCTGGTAAAAATATATCAAAATTTTGAGGGTAAATGCAGTGGCCTGTACACATTTAAAATTTTTTTGCCATTCCTTCCTAAAAATTTTAAGTCATTTCGTCTTACAGTCCCATTGTCCGGGATGGAATTTGTCTAGCGATATTTCTATCCCGTGCCCATATCTAGTAAATATATAAAGATTGTGGATTTCACAGTAGCATCAGCACTGCTTGCCCATAATTGGGAACGTATAGATTCCCAAGTCTTTCCCAAAAATTAAAGAGACAATATTTTTGGATAAAACTTCGACATAAGTCCCGTTTCGTTGAACCAATAATTACGAACTAAATATCAAAACAAATTGACCTCATGGCAGCCACTCTTCAATTATAATTCAATTCAAATTGGCTTTCCCCCTTTTCCCCACCCCTCCTCCACAGCTCTCGACTCTTTCCCCTCGCCCCTCTCCCTCTTCCAACGCTCTCCACTCTTTCCCGTCCCGTCTCATTCCTCTCCACCTCCCTCTCTCTTTCTGCGCTCTCCTCTTTCATAAATTTTTTTAACTGGTGCTCTTTGCTGTCCTGAGCAGATGACAGCTGGACAGAGCAGCTGTGCTGGTTATCGTAACTTCACCTTGAGCTGGCTTCAATTTTGGCACTTCACTATCAATATTCAACATTTCAGCAATTGCTTTTTAAAAGCTTTTCACTTCTCACTCGCACTTATTTGCCAGCATACAATAAAAACAGTTGTGAGTGGTTTTCCTCTCGCAAATAAAAGCTAAACGGCTATTAAAACAATGCTCATTTATTTGCCCCTACAAACTTTTCTTTGTTTTTGCAAAATTTTCTTTCTTAGTGCGCGCCTGCATAACTACAAAAGAAGCTATACGTATTAGCTCTAGGATTAGCGTTTTCGCTATGGATTGATAATTATGTCAGTCTGTCAGTCAGTCAGGCTTACAGATTTATAAGTATAAGATAAATTTAAATTAAAAAGCTATAATATCCCAAAGGATAATATTTTAATATCAAAAAACTTAACCCCCTTTAAGTTATATTTTAAAAGGTGTTAATAATAGGGCTGGGTTTTAATAAAAGAGTGAAGAGCACCACCACCACATTTAAAAACAAATAAATAGGGCATAATGGAAAAAAAGTGGAGTTTCGTTTGGATGCAGTTGCGTTTAGCCGTAATACTCGTTAAATACTCGATATTATCTTCAACCTATCACCACTAGCACAACAAAAATAAAACAAAACAGCTCTGAAGACTACACCAAAATTCTTTATTAATGGCTCAAAATAGATCTAAGAAGAGATTTGTAAGGTCACTTGATGCCACATGGCCGCTTTTGGAATTGTGGAAGGAAAACATGGTTGGATTTTGGAATGAGTTGGTGTATAGATACCAATCATCTTGATGATACCGCGTGAGCGACTACGCCCTTTGCCTTGCGATAGTAAGAGCGCCTTGGGAGCTAGTAAATCTGGCGGTTCTACATGAAATACTTGAAAGGTTTTGGTCTTCGATTTGCTGGGTTTTCCCTTTATCCACGAGCAGCTCCAAGTGTTCCCCAGCCTCGGTGTTAGCTAATGGTGCTGGTGGCTGTACCAGCTGCTGAGGTGGATCCAGCTGCAAGTGTTAGGGGTTATCCAGAGCTTATGGTGGAAAATGATAAAACTCCAAATGTTCCCAGGCCTCGGGATTAGCCGTTGGCTCGCTTAATGGCTGGGCCTGGGACTGAGTGGCTTTAGCTCAAAATAGGCCATGCCTCGGGCTTATCCACAGCCTCCGGGTGCGGGCATCGCCTGCTCAAAGGTTCGCAGAATAACAATGTCCTTGTCATATTCATCATCCGCATCATTTTGCTCCATCGCTGATAACACAAACCAGTTGATTGTATTTACTTTTATTTTGATTTTATTAAATTTCTTGCTATCCGCTCAACTAAAACAAATCTCAGCTGTTTCTTTAACTCTTAACGCAATTACTCAACTGTGTGCCAGTATAAACACCTTTTCTGAGTTATTGCGTTGATGACGTTAATACTAAGAAGATTTTCAGGTTTTTACAGAATTATTCTCTTACCTTATTGAGAAAGTGAGTGATTAGCTTAAACTAAGATTAGTGTAAAAGCATTTAAGTCTACAAACATGAATACGTACAATATAACTTAAGTCAAGAGAGTGCAGATAAGCACGACTTGGCCCTTTGATGATTAGCTTAAATTAGGATGAGATAACAAACTTTTTTGATCTAAAATGTTAACATTTTGTGGATTGGGAAATGTTTTCCATGCAATCAATGAGCGGGGCACACAACTTTCCTCTTCCTCCCCCTAGCCAAACCCTGAAAAGACTTCTAATTGCAATAAGCACAAACTTTGGTTTTTGTGGCCAACACAGTGGAAGATGTGAAAACAACTTTTCGCATGAAAGCAAACTGGAAGCAAAAGAAAAAAAAAACACTAAAGCAAGTACAAAAAGCAGAAACGACAATTGCAAAACAACAGCAACAACAACAACAAGTCCGAAGTGGTCCAGCTGCCACGGTCTTTCAAGGTAAACGTTTGGAGATGCTGCTGCCAGGTCATTAAAAGATGTCCCGCGGCAGGCAAACAAAACATTGCATAAGCAACAGCAACAGCAACAACAACAACGACAAGAACTCTTCAACAGTAAATCCCCCGTAGTTGGTTAACTCTCTGCTTGTACCTCCAACTTACCCCGTGTAATCGGCGGCCCACACCGGACGCGACAAGCGACGCGTCTCAACGGAGCTGCTCGAAGTGAAGGTAGCCACTGCCGCTGCCGCTGTTGTTGTGGTTGTGGTGGTGGTGTTGGAACAGGTGCAAGAGCAACACCTTAGCAATTGTCGTCTACGTGCCGCCAACACAGCCAGACCAAAAACGGGACGTTGATGGGACTCGCTGTCGCAACTGTAACTTTTCGTCATGGCGCGCTTGCGCAGCAACTCACTGGAAGGGGGAGGCGGCGGAGGTGGTGGCGGTGGCGGTACGGCAGCGGCATTGCAATAGACGCAATTACGTTGATACGAATCCTCCGAGGAGCTCATGATGAGCGAATAGGTGCGCGATTGTGGAAATTGCCCACCCAAGCAACTGAGACAAGTTTTAAGAGTTCTTTTAGTGCGCATACGAGGGGGTGTGTGTGTGTGAAGGGGTCTAGAGAGCTAGAGGTGGCTAGTGCTCTAATACAACATACAGAAAAATTAGGATGATTTTGTTATCCAAAGGATATTAATGTTAAATTGATCTTAGATTGTCATCCAATGGAGCTGAAAATCATCCAAAGGATCTGAGACTTACTTTCCTGAATGATCTGTATCTAAGATCATTCCGGAATGCAAGTAGAATGGTTAGTACATATATACAAAACAGTTAGTCGTGGGAAAGGTACACATATATATATATAGACACATCAACCATTCGTGTTAGGGGGGGACACTAAACAGTTATTTATCAGATAGGTGGGTAAGTAAGGTAAGCTAGTTGGTTGCCTCTATCAAAAAAACTCATTTGGTTTTACTTACGCAATCTTCTCCGAAGGCGAACGCCAAGGCATCTCATCATCAATCTCATCATCACTCTCATCACCCTCCTCGCCATCATCATTGCCGGCTATGCTAAACGAAGAGGAGGTAAACATATCCGGCACCGGCAATATGGAGGGACGACGACTTCCTGCAAAATAAAAACACACAATTTAATAGAATCTGTGGCTTAGTTTTCAAACTCTTTCATTTTACCTCTGCGCTGATTGAGCACATCGGGACTGAGCAGATTGGGATTGTTGCCATAGGGCACATCTAAATGATTCCCCGTGGTGGTCAAAGTTGCTGGTGTTATGCTCAACGAGGTGCCGCCCATATTGAGACCCACTCCCAGACCGCCACCAGACATTGACCCTCCTCCCGAGGCGGCCATGGTGGGAGGCAATGTGGCTGTGGTTATGGTGGTGGTAGCTGTGGCCGTCTGGGTTACGGTAGTATCCCTAAGATTTTGCCTTGAGTCTGATATTATCACAGCCGTAGGATTATCGCTGGCTGTGTGTCACAGTGGAAAAGGCACAATGGAAAATGATTAGTCAAAGTTTCAGATAAAACCATTTCAAAGGCTTTTAGACTTGACAAATTGCAGCTACTTAGGAAAAGTTTATCGCTTGCTTTCTATACAAAAAAATTTAACTAATTTTGAGCTGAAGAGCAAAATGTGATAGCTTAAGTTTTGGAAAAAACAAAAATTAAAAGTTAACTAAAACCTGTAAAAGCACAACTCATTAAAAGTTGCTTGTAGTCAAACTTCTGCCAAAGGGTTTAAGACGTGCAAGTTAGGTAAAACATTCACTTTTCGTTTAGCATTAAGGTCTGCGAAATAAGTCTGTGGTATGGCAGGGCTTGTGCTTCTTTTCTTTGGAAGTAACGAAAAGGTAGGTAGAATTTTATAAAAAAATTTTTGAAAGGAATTTAATTTACAACAAAGATATTTCCAGAAATGTGCAAAGTGCAAACAAATATTAAATAACAAATGTCAATTATGTTAGGACAAACTAATAAAGCAGCTTACAGCGAAACCAATATTAAGTCCAGCACAAGCAGAAGAGGAGAAGGAAGCATTTTCGATCCTATGATTATTCTTAATCAGGGCCGACTTACAACTGACTGTCTGTATGATCGAACAGATTTGACTAGATATGCAGACGAATCCTAATACAAGCTGGCAGATCAAGCGAATTAGGCTGTCTTCACACTGTTCGACACATGGGACATGATATTTGTTATGTTTTAAATTTGAATAGGTTGTCAAATTTATAGATTTTCATGGAGAAATTCAGGCCTACTAGAATATCATGTCTCATGTGTCGAACAGTGTGAAGGCAGCCTTACTTGCCTCCACTCAAATTAAACTTATTTCTTTCACAATTTCGTAGGCAAATTGTTCTGAACCAAAGAACTGCAAAAATCACATTTTTCTTGATTGTCTTTTACACAAAACTTCTTACTCACATTTAATCAATCAGCAAAACTCAGCGTTGAATATACTCAGCTCATACCGCAATCACACCGAGCAGTTGAGCCACAGATTTTTGATCCAACTTTCATGTTTATATTTATTCATCGAACAAAACTCAGAGTTGAATATATTCAGCTCATACCGGAATCGCATCAAACAATTGCCTCCGAGCAGTAAGCCAGAATTTTGATCCAACGTTTATGTTCATATTTATTCATCGAACAAAACTCAGCGTTGAACATATTCAGCTCATACCGCAATCGCACCGAGCACATGAGCCAGAGAACGTTTATGTTCATTAGGTTGGACCCCATGAGTAAGAAATTTTTAAGGTCATGCTCTCACCCCCCTATCTAATACTTTTTGATGTATAATTAGCGTAAAAAAACAACAAAAGTAAAAAAAGTCGAGTTTTAACAGGCGCGAATAGCCTTCCAAGTTTTTGTATATAACTCATACGCAGTGTTGCCTCTTATCATATATTTGATTGATTTTATTTAAAAACTATTCGAGTGATACTACTATGTGTTATTTCAAAAGATTACAACCATTGAATTGAACAAATTTCGTTCTGAAAATTTGTATTCAATGAACGTGTCGTATGAGTAATTTTTTTTCAAAATTTTTAAGGCTCTGTCGCGCCTATTTAAAATTAAAATAGAATTTTTTGATTTTCACAATTATTAATTATAAACAAAATTTTAGCTTTGGGAATGCTGAGACCAGTTTTTCTCCATTTTGCCGTTTTAGGGTTCAATATTTTATTCATCAAACAAAACTCAGCGTTGAACATATTTAGGTCATATCGCAATCGCACCGAGCAGTTAAGCCAGAGTTCATATTTATTCATTGAACAAAACTCAGCATTGAATATATTCAGCTCATACTGCAAGAGCATCGAGCGGTTGAGCTAGATTTTTTTTTTGATCCAACATTTATGTGTTCGATCGAACAAAACTCAACGTAAAGTTCCAGAGCATTGCTCTCTCACTCTCTCTTTTTTAACAGCGCCGTTTCAGTCTATGCGTCTTTGACTGAGGTAATTTTCAATCACTCTGAGCAATCGTCGATAAGCAAAACGAACAAAACATCCCAACTGATTGAAATAAAGACGAACATGTTTATATTCAGAGTCCCAATAATAGGATTGAATAAAACTCAACGACGAACATGTTGTGTATGCAAGGTTGATGCATTGAGAGCAAAGCCAGTTTGTTCGGGTGTTGATTAATGTATGAGCGTTTTGAAATCGAACGAAGCCGTACTCTGCTCTAAACCGAACAACAGAAAACCGTTTTGCTTTGGGTTTTTGGTTCCTTCAAAGTGGACTCAGAACCGAAGCTTCTAAATTGTTCTATCTTGTAGTTATTCTGCCTCAGTGCTTAATTTATCCATGCTGAATTTAAACCTTAGAAGTAGGAAGCGAAGGTTATAAAGTAGTAGGCCCTGCTAGAGTAAAATTCATGACTGAAATCAGGGATCGTCAAGAAGAGCGGGTCAAAAATGTGATATTGAAGTGGTGTGAGAAAACCAAGCGTAGCAAACCAGCTACAATCTGTTTCAACGACCGCTGACAAGTTGTTTGCTCTCTTGGCACAATACTCAGCAATCGTGAAAGGCGAAATGTGAGCGGCCCCTGCGGGTCAGGTGTGGTTAACGCTAATGTATATGCACGGCTGCCTCAGAAATTTCAAATTAGGGCTGATTTGGCTTTGATTCAGTACTGGACCGTACTGAAGGGGTAAGTTGAAGGTTTAAGAGAAGCAATAATAATGCTTAGAATTACAACAAAACCTTCGTTAGGAGAGAAAAAGAATAGAGAGCACATATGTAGTTCTTGTTGCTCTACGTACAGCCATTAGCTAGGTTAGATTAGGTTGCGATGGCTAAGAGCGACAAGTCGCTCTCCCACTTAGGCCACTTTGGGCCCATTGCGAAGCTATATTTATTCCCTGTTAACCCGTTTCAGTACTGAGGTGGGTCCTCGTTACTGAACCATTGTGTGGACAGAATAAATTTGAGTAGAGCTGGGATCTCTAGCCTGGATGTCTCCGAGAGGTTGAGTAGCAGAGGTTGACCAAGTGTCCTGAGTCTCCTTCTACTCAAAGCGGGGCAATGGCACAAAAGGTGTTGTACCTATTCCTCCTCTTCTTCGTGTCCGCAACTTTTGCAGAAGTCATGGTAAGTGACGCCTAGGTGTGCTGCGTGTCTACCAATAAGACAGTGACCCGTGAGGGTCCCCACCAGAAGTGATATGTGGTCCCTTCTGTGACGTAAAAGTGTGTTAGTACGTTTTTGATGGAATGTTGGCCACTTTATTCTTTCAGTTGAAATTTTGTGCTCTTAAGCGTTGTCAATTTGAGGCATCGAATAGAAAAATGCTTAAATGCAAGACGAAAATTAATTGCAGTTGCTTCTTTCATTAGAATTCTTCTTGCCAGTGTGCTTTTTTTTTTTGAGTCGAACAATTAAAGTGGTCGCCTTAGAGAACATTAAGAATCAGCCAGTCCCAACCTCAACTCCTAATTTCAACATGGAATCTACAGTTTTAAGCCTTACGCCAGTATCAGTAAATGTGATGACTAGCCCGGATTTTATGTTTTTCGTCATTTCTGCACGGAAAAAACCCAAATTTTGCTTTTGTCATGTTAGCGGATCGAATAAAAACGACATATCAGAAATATGCATTTTTTTAGTTGCAAAAATATGTCGAAAACATATAAAATATGTCGGAGACATACAGTACTACATTCTGGAATTATGCTTTCAATTAGATCAATATAATTGTTTGGATGAATGCAGAAAGACTATCTAGACAATATTGCATACAATAAATGTCCATGCCATCTCCGGCAATGCGAATATTAGTGGAAAACTAAGCAAAAGTATGAATAATATTTATTGACTTCAATGTTATATGTAATTTTGCATACAATATGTTACCATAATCTTCTCTAGTTTTTCAATAAAGGCGGCAGATACACCATCAATTATGTAGGAACCATTGACACTGTTAATTGTTTCGTTAATTTCGTTATTAAAATTTTTGGCTCTTTTTCAAAACTTGTTACAGCTTAGAGCTCAACTGGTTCCCATACTATGTGGAACGACTATACAAAATATTTATTTCAATATTTATTTTGTAAAGCCTTAGAGAATATGTCGGTAAAATGTTGAATATGCAAAATATGTGAAATATGCAGAAATAACTTGGGTCCAATCATTAATTATTTTTTTATGAATCAAATTTTAGTGCAATAGATAAACCCGTTCAAAATAAGATTTTGCAAAAACCGGGTCGTGATGACATTAAAAAGTGAAATAATTCCGAACTCCTCCCAAGTAGTTGTCGCAACACTCTACCACTATGCCACGGTGGTCCAAAGTTTTGCATTTCTGCCTCTACACTGAGAAAAACTTCAAAAACCAAGATTATAGAATTAAAACTAGACGAAACGGAGTTTAAGTACATCCGAGGCGAGATAATTTTAACGGAAGAATATATTCTCAATTTAAGTGGCGTATGGGATTGCTCTCTACAATCTTGAATTAAGATCATTTATACTCGGTGTGGTGCTTTGTGTTAGTTAGTTAGTAGTGACTGAACACATTGCATGGCCTCTTAGCTCGCTCCGTGAGGGACCGTCATTTCCTAGGCGCCACCAGTCGAAGAATAAGAACTCAGCTGTCAGAAATCAGCTGAGCCGAGATCGTTGCGCCTAAAAATTGACGCCTGCTACCAGAGCAAGCTAAGAGGCCATGCCAATGGCTTTGAACTATGTGTCTTAGAACGAAAAGGTCGTGGTTCGAGTCCCAAGAGGGGGTTGAGTTACCAAAATTAATCTATATAGTTTGTGGCGACCTTTCTAATATCTAATTAGTGAGTTTAGCTGGCTCTAGGTCCAAAAAATATGCGTCAAAATTAATCTATATATCTTAAAACTATTCCACTGAAGCTTTACAGAAAACTGTAGGATGGTTAATAAGTTGTGAGATGATAATTCTTGTTTTTACGATTTCTAAGCTCATTTCAAGGTTTTTGCAAGATTCTCGAAAAAGAGATTTTCAATCTAGATCTAGATCTAGTAGTGAAAAGAATCATGTATAGTAGATCGTATGAAAATAGAGCGGTCATAATTAGATCATTAGAGTTAATAGAAATCTGAAGAGGCTTAAAAGACATTTTGCATTACTCATACGCAGTGTGGCCTTACAAAATATATTTATTTATTGTTTTAACGACCTTATAGCTAAGCTGTAAGTTATGGTTTCTCATAACTAGAAGTTATACCCTTCTCTTATCCGAATTGCCAAGCGAGCACCAAAGACAAGCGCTGTGCTTCCAGTACCTTCCCTGTGTAAAACTGTACAAGTGAAAGAGACTTTCCTCCCACTTCTGTCGTTACATATTAAAACAGTAACAGAATAATTTTTAAAATTACGATTCCTTATTGGCTCGCTAGGAACAACATTCAATTAATTTCCGCAATTTGTAACTTGATTTGAAAATAAATAATTCATTGTCATTGGAACTGTTTATAGAATAATATTGATAATATTGTCAAAATGTTGAGTACCCCTTACTTATTTCGCTTACTTTAGTACTAACTTAATTAACATTTGGCAGGCAGACACGTGCCAAAAAAAGGAACAACAATTCATTCAGCGTGACGTAACACAAATGGCTTATACAATGGTGAGCAACAAGCTGAACAAGCCTAATTGTCGCGTGACACGAGCATATAATTTACAATTTGACACCCATACACATGCAGTCTATTTATAAGCAAAGTAAAATTTTAACAGGAAAGAAACTATTTACGAAATGCAAAAGCAAACGAAAAAAATGAAGCAAAGACAAAAATATATATAAAGAGAGACAGCGAGAGAAAGTGAGTGGGTGGAAGAAGAAGAAGTAGAAATAATAAACACAAGTAGCTGCCGGATATGGAGGTGTCAAAGGTGTGGTCTGTGTATGTGTGAGTGAGTGTGTGTGTGTGGGAGTGCAGCGGAAATGGCTTTTCATGGGAGTTAGAGCATACGAGAAAGAGTTAGCTAAGGGGTTAGGGGGTGGGTGGGTTAAAGTCGTAAGTAAGAAAATATTTTTTTGTTTTGCTTCATTTTTCATCAAATTCGGTTTGGTTTCTGGTGTCACACTCACGCACTAATAGTGATGCAAACTCGCTCATGTCTGGTGTTTGCATTTGTGGATACAGATACGGATACGGATACGGTTGCAAGTGCTGCGGCCGCTCGGTTAGGGGTGTGCCGGTGGCGGAGGCGGGTCCGCCACTCTCATAACTGGGACTGTGGGGCACACGAACACAAACAGACGGCACTGGTGCATGGGCCGCGCCGGCGGGGGCGGGGGCGGAGGCGGCTGCTGTTGCTGTTGTTGTTGTTGATGCTGATAATAATGTTGATGATGTGAAAGTCGTGCTAATTGTTGTAGTTGTTGTTGTTGTTGCTTGTATTGTTGTTGTTGTTTTAGTTGATGTTGTTGTATTGGCTACATTTACACATACATTATACGATTATACGATATATAATATATATATATATGATTGTATGTGAAGGTGAATCAGGAGTTAGAGTGTGCGTGCGTGTATGTGTGTGTGTTTGGGTTTGCTAATCTTATTTTAAAATCTGACTAAAATGCAGATTTTGTTTGATTCGAAAACTATTTTCAGCTGGACTAAAACTAGATTCTAGGTTAATGGTAAATGATGTGAGGGGGATGCATTTTCAAGTCTAGTTTCTTAGCTAGGAGTGGACTCAACAATAACGAATTGAAATATTAAATCCTTAAGAACCTCTTCTAAGTTCATGGGTCAAGCTTTTGCTTAAAAAACTGAACAACACTAAGATCAAAATTATAAATGGAATAAAAGCAGAGTTCGGCGGCGCATCTACTGTGCATACAAAACTGCTTAGCTTCCAGCAATATTGAAGGAGCATAGTTCGCCTCTGCTCTGCTACGCCAACAATCCGCGGAGCAAAAAAGACGAACCAACATTCAAATTTATCCAGACATTTCTGCGCTCGACTTGTAGCCGCTTAGATGGCAGTAAGTAAAAGTTAGATGCCAAGAGAATGTAAGTGTGTAGAAAACACAGCTTAGAACACTTTCTTGGGAAACATCAGAACAAATAGGATGTAAGAAGAGTGTCACTCATTCAAATCAATAACACACACTGGTAGGGGCGACTCCACCTCATAATAAATAAAACCCTGAATCCAATCTCTAATCTCCCTCAACTGTCTCATACGGGGGTGCCACCGAAATCTTTAGAGATTTTGCCGACCCGTTGGTTTTTAAATCTCTCAACGAAAAATTCGTTGGTGCCACAGAACTTCTAGAGATTTCATTTTCTAATTAGAAAGTCTAGTTGGGACACCAGATGTTCCAATTGATGTTCCATCTCTAAAAACAGGGGCTGGAGATCTCTCGCCAAAAAATTTCCCTTATTTAAGATGTGGGTTAATTTAATGATTAACTGAAATTTTGATTGTGTTATATGTTGTATGATGAATTTTTCAATAAAAATTCAATTTTAAGTCGCATTCTCCACAATATAATGCAAAATTTAAAAATTTGTTATGCCAAACATATTAGTTTCTAGCCCTTAATCCGCTAGCTGTCATGTAGAGCGCCACTTCGACAATAAAAGGCGCAGAGAAAGAGCTGTGCAAAGGCTCCTAACAAAACATTAGAGGAAGAAATTTCTGTGGCACCTAAGAATTGGAATTCGGTAGGAATTTGGTTGGAAGAGGTTTTGTGGTACCCCCGATGGGGTCGATTTTTCAAACGGCAGAATCAAACTAAGAAGCTTTATAGGGCTTTGAACTAGTGTTGTAAAAAACATCGATAGCACTATCGATACTATCGATTGTGATTTGGCAACAATCGATTGTTTTGTGACCCGCTATCGATTTACGGGAGCAAACTTAATTTTTGTAACAAAGTTAGTGTAAAATTGTCTTAATTTGTCATGAATTACTTAAAGTATTATTTCATTTCCTTCTTTGCAATTCCTTGGATAATATGGAATAAAAATATTTGATTTTTGTTCTTGTTAATTTGTTGTTCATTTATTTAAAAACTTATTTTTTCGATAGTACTATCGATAGTAGAGGAATACTATCGATGTTTGAATTATCGATAGTGCTGACTATCGAAGTTTTCACAACTACTACTTTGAACACTTAATCTGTTTTCTTCCTCACCCATTGTTCGAATTTTACTTTGCGTGAAAGTTGACTTTTCTGTTTCATTTGAAGAAGGATATGAAATCATCACTGGCTACCGAACTCAATTTATGCATTTGACCCGAGCATTGAAACAAAAACGGCCCGTGTACGAGCAAAGGCATGACAAGGTGATTTTGCAACATTATAACTAGACAGCGGATTTTGCATATTTTAAAACAGATTTTAATCCCAGTAGGTAAAAATAGAGTACCCAAAAATGACAACAAATTTGTTTAAAAATTTACTTTCCGGTCAAAACTAAAAAAAAACTACACTTGAAAATTGGTATTATAATTTGCCGAGGTGCAACGAAAATTTGACAACACATAATTTTACTATATAATTAATAAATTTTTAAAAAACTATTTTTAAGTGAAATTTGCACAAAATTTCTTTTATGCCCGAATTTGCAAAGTCACATGACGGATCATCATTTTTCTGCTACCACAAAAAATTAAAAATTAAATTATAAAATAAGTATATATATTTTATAATAATTTATTCTTCTTTTTTAAAATATCTTATATAATAAATTTAAATTTTTATACACTAAATATTAACCGACCGGATGAACTTTTTTTTAAGGCTAAATTTTTAAAAATAGTTTTATAAAACTTTTTGTTACATGTTAAACAGGTATGGAATATGTCATGTTTTAAGCTGATTTGCGAAGTTTGGTCGAAGTCGTTAACCGTTGTGACAATCTATTTCAGTGTATTAAGAACTTCGGTTCAGACGAAGTTAGATTTGCCTTTCTCGTTATAGTATCAAAACTATATTTTCAAAATACCTGCAAAACATATTTTAAAAGGACTAGATGTTAGTTGGTTGGTTGGTAGTTAGCTACTTTAATTCTATTTTCTTGCCCTAAAATTAATTTTTGTTCTTCTAACAGCACAATATTTTATTGATAGAATCTCACAACTAAAAAAGTAAATAAAACGATGCAGAGCCTTCAGCGCTTCTGATTTTGTGGAGAAAATATATATCTCTCATTATGATCACACCATCGAACGTATTTGATAGCGAAGAAACTGATATAATGCCACTAAATAAAAACTTTGAGTATTTATATGTATCGGATCCAGATGAAAGTACGGCATGGTAAAGTTAACTGAAGCCAAGTCAAATAAAGAAGAAAAGATTTCTTTATTTTAGGACTTGTAAGAAATATATTGTCCCTTTCATGCAGCTCTTTTTAGCCATCAGTTTGATAAAAACCAAATTAAATTTGATTAAGTTTCAAATATAACGCTAAGGAACTGGTAAGTACAGATCCAAATGCTGATATTTACGTTATTGTCATAGAGATATTTTGAAAATATAACATGAATAAGGAAGAAAAAAAATTTTGGCTCTTTTTCTAAGAAAATGGTTCTTTTCTTAATATTTTTTGGTGTATTTTTTTTCTTCAAGTGGCAACCGTGGTTGGAGGTATAAGCAGTGTCCAGAGCTTGCCCACTGAGACATACTGCTATAGAGGTAATATTCATAGCCACAGCCAGCTGCATGGACTGGAGGATCATACGCGTCGTAGATAGGTGAACACATAGGTAGCAACGGGAGCGGCGGGAGCAACGGAAACTAACACAGTAAGCCGGAGAAAACACTACTGTATAGTGCGATGCCCCAGGAGGTCGCAACATTAGTTTATGTAATAATAGCACATTATCTCCACCTGAAGTCACACATTCTCACTATTATTGTTAATATAATTATTATAATTCGCCTAGAACTACTAAGTAACATGAAGACAAATTTATAATTTCGTTAGAATTAGTTCCTTTCGATCGCCAACAGCTGTCGATAGACAGCCAGCTGATCGCACGCGCAATCGTTATCGATATCGCGAACGCTTCCACGATAAGCTGCGAGCGCAGCCACGGGGCGACGCCAGCCGCCTATAAAAGCAGAGGCTTCGTTTTTCGTCGAGTCAACATCTTGGAGTAACAGATCAACAAGTAAATACCAACTACCTCAACCAAAGGGATCATAGTGCGGTTTCCGAATCGGCTGTGATCGGTTCCAGGTGTGCGGTTTAAATACGGCTCTGCTCTGGACGGGATTCCCGGCAATAGCTCTTGCGCTTGCCCTCTAGCTCCCACCTGCGGTTGGCGTGTGGGCGAGCCTAAGACTGGTTGATGCACTGCGGCGACAATTTTCGGGACTCTGCGTAGTGCGGTTTCCGAATCCGCTACGTCGCGCTCCCAAACAACGGGTCCAATAGTGCGGTTTCGAATCGGCTTTGGTCGGCTCCAGGTGTGCGGTTTCCGAATCGGCATCTGTGTCTGGACGGGCTTCCGGTTGAATAGCACTGTCAGCGGTGGGAAGCCACAGGGTGTGCGGTTTCCGAATCGGCTCCCTGGCTGTGTTCCCCAATACGATTGACGCACTGGCATCCGGTAGGGTACAGCCCCGACACACGCGGGTAGGCGCGTTCCAACAAAGCGAGGCTTGGAACGACTCCCGGTCACTGGGGTGGCGTCCACGGAACGAATCTAGACGGAACTGATCGGCCCCCGGCCCGATCTTTCAAGAGCGACGCACTGCATCCGGCGGGATACAGCCACGACACACGCGGGTAGGCGCGTTTCAACGAAACGAGACTTGGAACGACTCCCGGTCACTGGGGTGGCTCCCACGGTCAATGCTCGAGACGAACCGGCCCCCGGTCCTCCAAGAGCGACGCACTGCACCCGTCAGAGAAGAACCACGGCACACGAACACTCCAGCTCAGGGACCAAGTACACCCTCTGAGATAAACTTTAATAAATAAGCCAAGAATAACGAACAACACGCCTTCTATTCATTTGGGCGGGTAAACGATTCCGGCAAACGAGAGAACCAAGTGTCCCAGAAACAAATAATTTCTGTGACGGATTCTGGCAACGGCGAGCTACGCCCGTGCCACGAAAAGAGGTCGTTACAATAGCTGTAGGCTATGGAGACTGCAATGGCTTAGGGCTGATCGGCCGTGGGCTGTGAAGGCTACGGAGGTTGGGACTTGGGTGGTGTACATACATTGGGCAATTGGCTCACCAACCATATCAACGGGAGAGCCACCGAAAAAGATTGTGCGCAACACCTGATGCAGCTGCCGGTATCGAAATGCTTTTTATTAGCGAAATTCCATTAAAATGATTGCGACTTGCCCACTTTGATCAGCTCCACTTGTTTGTCCACCTCGCAGCTCTCCAAATAATTGTAGTTTTGTTTTTAAAGTTTTCTTTGCGTTAACTTTATTCATTTTTCAAAGGTACCTCTGACAATTATCAAATATCCAGACCCCCTTCGACAATTTATCAGTTGTTTTCGAGAAAACGAGTTGGCAGGTCCATGTTTATTGTCAAAGCGAATTGTTTGTGTCTCAGTACTCGCTCTGACAATTTTCGGGGAAATTTTCTGAGCTATGTAATTAGAAGGGCTCCGACAAAATTTCGAGCGTCTGAGTACCTAGCTTAAAGCGAAAAACTTGAAACTTTTGTGCTTATATCCAACCAAACAGGGTAACAATTTTAAAATTCGAACTTGACCAGGAGGAAAGAGGCTTACAAAAGCCTTCAACAACAAGAACCCCCGGTCAATTAGATGTCCAACCCAACCAACCGAGAAGCATAGTGAAGTTGGCTTCTAACTAAAAGTAATAAGGCACACACCATACCACACAGAAGTTCTTTCAAAAGCCTCTTTGTTCCAACTTCAGGGAACTAAAATTGAAAAATTGTTGCTGAAACTTGCTTAAGAAGCTCTTCAACTATTTTCTTATAATTTAATTTTGCCAAACTGTTGCTGATTTTTGGTCCAAAAACTCTTTAAACACAGACATTGAAACACGCATCCCCCCCCCTTTTTTATTGGCATCACAATTTCCCTGTAGTTTTTTTTTTGCTGTATAAATGTAGTTTTAATTTAGCTCAAAAATAGTTAGAAAGTTACAAGTATATAGAAAGAGTTGTTAAGAACATTAGCTTTAGAAGACAAGCTACAAACATATCAAAAAAAAGCAGTGTTGTTTATTATTTCATTTCGTTTCGTTTGTTCTTTGCCTTTAAAAGATAACTCCAGAAACAATTAAAAACGGAACAACTGAAGTTGGCAAGACGAAATCAGAGACAGACACGCGCACAAATCCACACTGAAAGCTTGTTCATTCAGACAAATCGAAACGCAACAAGACAGTTGAAATAAAGTTAAACAAATTATACCAAAAACAAAGGGGAACTTTGTAGTATTTATCAGCCTCAAAATCAATAAAAAGAGAGAGACAGACAGACAGAGAGAAAGAGAGAGAGAAAGCATAAAAACTTGTTGCTAAATATTTGAAGCTTATAACTTGAGGCATTCAACATCGTTCATTCCTGTGTGTTTTGTAGTTTTGTAAATTCATTCATACCCACACCCACACACACACTCACACACACACACACTACACTCAGTTGTACCCACCAGTTGCAGCTCCTCCCGCATGGGGGGAGCTACCAGCACCCGATCCGCCCTCCTTAGTGGCTGACGTTGGGTCCGTTGTTTGATTTTGATTAACGACAAATGCCGAATTCTCCTCCTTGGTGATGCTCATATAATAGCACGTGTCATCCTTTTTCATAATATGCCTTGGTCCAGGATTGAGCAGTATGGTTTCCTCATAGAATTCCGGCAGCTCGGCCGGCCGCACACCCACCAAGGCCACGCCATATCTGTTTACATACAATTTTGCGTTTTTACATAAATATTTTCCATTTTCTTTGCGGCCTCACTTACTTGCGGTGCGAATGAAAACTTGCGTATGTAAAACTTTTTCCCTCATATTCGCCAAAAAAACGACTGTCGCCCAGTACAATGTGATAGATCTCATTTCCCGAACATTTGCCATAGAGACGATGCCACTCCTCCGGTGACTGTTGACCCTCCCTGTGGGTGCGAAAATATATTTTGTTGTTATTTAAAGTTAGCTTTAATGAGGTATTTAAAATTGCGGTTTTTGTTTAGAATGGCGTCAATGGCGTGACAACACAAATTGAAAGCGGCATTTAATTGCTCTCACCCACAGCCAATTATATTTTCAGAGTTGAATTAACATAAATTTAATTTTAAATTTGAGTGCTTTAATATGGATTTTATGCGCTTGTTGAAAAGTCGCTGGCAGTTGACAAAAGTTTTGGGTATAAATGTTGGTTGATTTTTGGAGGTTTTTTGTGTTTTACAACAGTTTGAATGTTTATCTTGTGATTAGCAAGTTTAGTCTTGAGCCAAAAATGCCTTAAGCAACTGAAAAAATGAAGCTTACAACGCTTCTACAAAGCATTTAATTGATGGTTCGGCCAAACAAATGCTTCAAGATTTGCTTTGAAGATAATTCGCATATCAAAGATAATTCCCATATAAAAATCAATCAAGACTTCTCCTCATTACCGACAAGGAGTAGCTTTTCTTAGCAAATAATGGCACAAGCTATGAATCATTCAGGGATTTCCAAAAGTTAATCGAAACAATACCAAAAGTGATAGGAAAAATGCCGTAGCTTGATGCTTTAAAGCTGCGGAGGGGCACGAAATTTGAGTTTGAGCGCAGTCCAACAACAACAACATAAAAAAAATGTGAGTGTCGTTAACACTCATGAGGCTTTGATGTGAAACCTGATGCTAGTCACTGTTTAATCACTCTTTCGTCACTCTTTAGTCACTGATCCTATTTTCCCCTCTTTCATAACCTCTTGCATCACCTCTTTCATCTCCTCAATTATCACCTCTTTCATCACCTTTTTCATCGTCTCTTTCATCACCTCTTACATCACCTTTTTCATCAATTCTTTCATTAACTCTTTCATCACCTCAAATATCACCTTTTTCATCACCTTTTTTATAAATTCTTTCATCGCCTATTTCACCAACTCGTACATCACCTTTTTCATCAATTCTTTCATCACCTCTTTCATGATCTCTTTCGTTACCACTTTCATCGGCTCTTTCATCCCCTCTTTCCCTCCTTTTTCCACCCTCTTTCCCCCTCTCTTCTGTCCTCTTTCACCCCTCTTTCCCCAGCGTCACGTGACGCGAAAATCAAATTTTACTCCTACTAAAATCTTCCGTACCGAAAATAAAGATGTTTCACATCAAAAAGAACACAACTTATCAGCGACTCTCGGTCGCGCACACTGCATTTGATACACCGTGTGCTTGTGCATGGGTTTTGTTTTTCTAGCACACATCGATGCGATGTAATTTCAATAGTTGGCACGTCTGCTTGTGCGTGTCGGCACCTCGAAGAGAGGCCATTTTTTATATGTGCTAAGTTCGGCAAGCATTATATTGCGCATTGCTTTTTAGGTCGCCCATCGCTGCTCTAAAGCAAGGGTCAAGATTAGGGATATCTACAGAATCCCTGCCGCTGCCAGAGGATTTATAAGTTGGCAGAAAAACTCAATCAAGCCTGTTCCCGTTTCCGAATTTGATTGATCGGAATTGATAAGATCTGTGATTTCTAAGAGACGATTAAAGAATTCGGGCGAATCTTTTTGTCATCAAGAGGGTCGAATGAAGGTAAATGGGGTTTTGAAGTTAAAAGCCGAAGAACACAGTCGGTTTTTGAAAGCGGGTACATTTAACAATTACGATTCCGCATGATTTGATCGGGAACAGGCCTGAATGTGTTGAGCGCTTTCAAACCACGAGCCTGAAAGCTTTCGGTAGTCTGTACTGGGCTTGATATGTGGGCAGCGGCCGAGCAAAAGAAACTAAACAAAAAAGTAAAGTTTTTAAAAGTTCTCTGCATGTGTATAACATTTTTTTCTCAACTGCCAGTGGAAACTTCTCTGCTCGCATGGCCGACCCCTGCTTCAAATCAAACTTTTTAGAAAAGAATAAATCTGGCAATCTCTTGATCCACCACGCTCTTCACTAAGCTAAGAGTACAAAATGCTACTACACAATGTGGACTTATGTCATTGAACTATGAGGAAATACTAGCAATATGTGAGGAACGGTTACAAACTGCGGGGCATGTTGTAAGGGGAAAGACGGCGAACGAGAGGGAAAATGCTAGGGATTCGATGCCCAAGGGGAGTCCAGGCGGATTCAATGAAAAGGGGAAATGGATGGGAGCTCACGGAGACAGCAGCACGACAGTGCACCAGTTGAACGGAAGGATCCGTTAAGTTGGAGCGAAAGCTAGTTGTCGTAGTCGCTTCCACAAGCAAATTAGGCAATATCGCTGGCAAAAGTCCAAAGAGCGCTGTTGCTAGGCAGGAAAAAGTACCGTATGGCAGGTTAAGGCATCTCGAATGTTCTAGAAGACGACAAGCAGACACCGGGAGACAGCCTAGAAGGGCGATATAAGGCGTCACATACGGCAGAATCAAGAGTCAATATGAATCGGAATTTAAGCGAGTGCGGAACGAATCGTGAAATCGTAACTGTCCTTGTGGAAGGACTTGGACAGGATACGGAATATACTGGTGAAAAGACCAGGACTTGAATCGAAAAAAGGCAGCTGCACGCAAGTGTTGAACACAGATTCGACGTTATAGGGGATCTCACTAGACAGCGCATCCTTAGTAGGCCAGAACGCAAGCCTGCGAGTCATTGCTTAGGCAATGGCACGGCGTATTCTTAGCCAACAAAATCCTGTGATAACGGCGATCAGCCGGATAGGAGGCGTACCCTGCGATTTGCCAAGGATACCTCAGATACGTTACACAACTGTCCATTAGTTTTAAGTGAAATATCAAGATAGTGAACCGCGTCACCGATGCATAATAGAACAAGGAAATCCCATTGTCTTATTATTGCAAGTCTAATATACATTTGTTAAAACGATCCTCAAATACCCTGAACTTCGCCTTTATTGGTTTTTGGGTCAAAGGGACTCGTTACAAATGGTAACATCGCCCGGATACAATGATCTAATTAAAAATCGTAAGGACTATCACTGGGCCACCTGACGTGCACATAAGGCACAAACACAAAATAGACCAACAAAAAGTGAAGTGCCACACCCAAAAAAATTGTATCAATGTCAATTTGATACGCGTTGTCTCAAATTAAAACTGAAACTAGTATCATTTTTTTGTATCAATATAAACCTAGAGAGTATCAAATTGATATTTTGGTTATTATTTTGATCCTTAGATCATCGAATGTTAGTTCGAAAACTCGAACAATGTATGAATTGTAAATCGAAGCATGCCGAAGACGTTAAGCTCTACATGTATGGGTGCCAGCATGAGGCACACCATTACAGTGACTTCTGTTTAAAAACCTCCGACACGGAGCATGCAGTAGTAAGTTCGTAGTTTAATTACGGCCAATTGTTCTCAGAATTTTTTTAAATTCAAAAAAAAAATTTCCTTCGATGGACCGCGAATTATAAAGAATTTTCATGCAAATTGGGGGTCTTCCATGGTTTCTTTTTAAACGAATTTTGAAGTTTTAATTTTTTAATGAAAAATATACATATGCTTTGGAAAATATGTCACATTTAATTAAAGTTTAATGGATTTTTAATTTGTCATTCAATGTTTCTCATTAAAATGGAGTGCACGAAATGTCAATTTACTGTGTCCAACTTTGTATCCTTATCGGAAGGAGAAGTCATCGAGTATTTAAAGCGCCACAAGTGTATTCTACGCGAAAAAATGTGATAATTGTGGAGCTGACTGCAAAACAGCAGAAAAGGGCAACCAACTATTCTTTCGGTGCCGAAAAAGGTGTCCCGCTCCAACAAACGGGAACAGAAAGAAGATAACAAAACAGTGCAACTTTTCTGAGAGTATCCGCACAAACACCTTTTTTTGCTGATTCCAAACTATCCATCAAGGACATTGCAAATTTTGTAGTATGGGATACTGTTCGCTTAAAAGGTAAAATTAACTTTCTTGTGGCCAGTTTTTTAAATACTATTTGATTACATTTTACCCCTTAAAAGGTGAAATTATGTTTTTGGAAAACGAATTGGGCTGGGCCAGGCAATCAATTATAGACTGGAAAAACTTCTTAAGGGAAGTCTACATTGATTGGTCTATTCGGGAAAGTTGTGGGAAACTTGGTGGCCATGGAAAAATCGTTGAAATCGATGAATCCAAAATTGGCAAGCGCAAATAAAATTGTGGCCGGGTTGTGGAGGGTCAGTGGATTTTTGGTGGATTGGAGCGAGAGTCCGAAAAATTCTTTATAATTCCGGAGGAAGACCGTTTTTGGAAAAGGACAAGAATTATAGCTGAAGGATCCACAATAATTTCAGATTGCTGGAAATCGTATAACTGCCTAAATGATGAGGGGTTTCAACACGAAACTATTAACCACTCAAAAATCTTTGTGGATCCCTCAACCCGTGCGCACACCCAAAATATAGAAAGACTTTGGCGGGCGTAAAGTATCAATTTCACAATTAAAATATCATTTTAATACTTTCAATATCAACTTGGTACTTGAAGTATTAAAGAGAATTTGAGACTTAATAGTATCAAATTGATGTCTAAATAGTGTCATTTTGATGATTATTTTTTTTTGGGTGTGGGCTAAGCTTTCTGTTCATTCGCATACTATTGCGAGTTTACTGAATCGGCTCTGTGCCGAAACCCGTCTATGTTGCTACGACCTCCCTACCCAGCTGCCTTAAATTAGTAACTAAATAAAAATCTTATAAGCAAAAACAATTATATAAGTCGAATAAAAATATGTTTACAGAGAGTTAAGTTTTAGCTAAAATTTGTATAGACACCCTTAATCATTCGATTTTTTTGTATTGGAAAATAAAAGGCGCAATAACCAAGCTTTCTCAGGTGGAAATTACAAAATGACATCATCATGGAGCAGCTTACAAGCCCTGCAGTGTGTATTATAAATCGAATGCCCCAATAAGTATGCTATGAAATTTATTTGCCGCCTTTTCCCGCTGCAACTTCAAAAATGTTTATAAATAAAAACTAATTCAAGAGGCGTGTAATACTTAAACAGCCTGGGGCTATCCAAAAATCGATGCTAATGTCATCAGATGTGAACTTTTCTTTTTCATTGCACTTAATTTAAATTAAGTCCCTCCCACCCCCCCCTGAAAATGCGTCAATGCATTCCCTAGGGTGCCCAGGGAACATTAAACAAACGTCAGTGCACCAAATTAACTGCCCACTGAAAGAGGCCTTAAAAAAAGTGGTTGATTTTCATCAAATGTGACTCATTCACGCCAGTTAACAGTTGACCTGGCATTAAAGTTTTGCATATGTACGTACTGTCCGCGGGATGTGTGTAACAGCAGCGTAACCAGTGTGCTGGCCCCCGGGCAGGTGCAATTGTTGGCCAGCAGAGCGTACTTGAACTCATCCTCGCAGACCACGTGTTCAGCGAACTTCACATGCAGCTTGTGCTCCGGCCTGACGATGCGAAATGCCATTGTTCGAATCAATACGATGCAGGTGGGCAAATAGTAGAAAAAACTCAAATTATTTGAAGCGTGGCCCCTGGAGCAGGGACTAAAGACTTACCTGAAAATCTGCACATATTGCGGCACATTTGGAGCAAAGTCTTTGACAGCCCAAGATCTTAGAATGGTGTGCTCATCGGCTGCAGTTTTATCCGCATAGTTGCGAGCAGCTAAAATGAAACAGGCTTCAGCCTCATTCATGCGTGCGCGTGCCAAATCGCCATCCTTGAGGCAGGAACCCTGTATGCAAAATTACTTAGATAAAAGCCCATCTTAAATTCTTTTATGTTTTGCCTGTTCCCCACCTGAATATAGATCACACGCTGCGCCCATATGGGCACCTGTAAGATCATTCTCATTGTGGTATCCAGCTCCATGGGACTAAGCAACACCACATAAAAGTCCTGCAACAATGGATGTGCATAAAACTCATTGAGGAAATCCATTATGGTGTCCGCATGCAAAGTCGTGGAGCACACAACCACATGCTTTTCGCTCTGCGCCCGATGCGAGGAGTAGCTGCCGCCCAGCTTCTGTCGCTCCATCCAGGTAAAAGCCAGCTGCTCAAACTGCAAAATGTTCACATTGAATAATTGATCAGAGACACAAATCATTAATGATTTCAATTAAATTTAAGTGCTTTTGCTCCCGTTGCAACAATTTAGCCAAACTGCATGTTGCTTTTACGGCCCGGCCATAAATCCTGCACCGAAGTTTTAGTGCTGCCCCCGAAAAAAGTCGCAAAAACGCATTTGATTGATGCTCCTGTTTGTGTTTGGCGAATGTCCAGGCATAAAACAATTGTTGGGGAAATTGTTGAACATGACAGGCGAGTAAACATGGCCATTGCCATTGCCATTGACAGCATCCATGCTTCATATTAATATCGATTGATGATGAGTCGCCCAGACCCAGACGCCGGCACAAATTGATGGATGGACATGAAGTGCAAGCTTCAAAACGCTCCCTCCCTTGACTTATGAAGCATAAATATTTGATGTGCAATTGAGCCGGGCGTGTTTAGCCATAGATAAGTTTGAGTTTACAGGATGACTACACTTACCTGCGTGGGCAGCACAATCAGCGCCACACAAATCATAATGACCATATAGAGCTGTGATGGCCAAATGTCTGGCACAAAGTCGCCGTAGCCAACTGTGGAGAAGGTCACAACCACATAGTAGGTGCTCTGGAATAAATTCAAATGACGATGTCCGGCACGCTGGAAATGCTGAATGCCACAAACGCTGCAAAATTGTATTTATGTGTAAATTTTTTAGAAGATTTCTAGTTACAAATTCATTTACCTGGTGAAAACTAAACAAAGCAGCGTGGCCGATAAAATGGTCAACTGTTGTGATAATGCCGATTGTGATTTTTGCATGGCACGATGGAGATCATTCTGGAAGAAATGCAAATATGTAAAGTCAATGCCATGAAGGTGTGGCAATTGGGTGGCATTTGCATCGACCGTTATTTGTGGAACACTTTATCATTTTTAAGAACTCTTTTAATATTTTGACATTATTTGATTGATATTTATATTTATTTTACAGATTTTTGAGTGGATTCTATATGAATGATCATTTCTTGAACGTTTCTTATAGTGTGTTGAAGTGTAATAGCAACAAAGTCTGCTGATGAGAAAACCGGAAGGCCCTTTAAACAGTACTGTACAAAAGAAAAAAAAAAAATGTAAATAAATCTTTGTTGTTGATTTGTGTTGATTATTGAATTAAAATCAACCCCTGACCTTAAGCCAGCTAAGATCAAAACAGGTCGCTTAAACCAAAATAATAATTTGTTTTTGTTTTATGAAATTAGTAGAGCGATTCCGGAAAATATAATTTTTCCTTATCAAAAGTGTACCAAAGCTTCTGTGGCTGTACGCCTCCAAAAGATAACGTTATGTTGGTTCGCCTCAACATGTTAAATGACTAATTCCTACGTTTTGAAACTACAGACCTCCGTCCACTAATGCTTAAAATGAACACGCAGAGTTCGGAAAAGTAAAATGTTGCACGCGCCTAAATTGAGTTAAAATTCGCAAACCAGGCTGTGGAGTGAATCAGGGTAGTAAATAAAAGTTTTTAATGACCTTCAGTCCACATTTTCATTTTGGTTAGTTTAATTGCAATAGATGGCGGTCCCTGTTCATCCAGCTCCAATCACAGATCCAGTTCATCTAACTGGTTCACACATCACTAACAACTATCGATGCTCGATACTCCCGCCTATATATCTTACATCTCTAACTCACACACACACACATTTATCTCTTCGCCATTGTGTTACAGTCATTCTTACCGGCAGCACGCCGTCTGCAATAAACCGAACTTAAACCTAATCAATATTTTAAACTAAATAGTTAACGCTTTAACAACATACACGATATTTAGATCCGGTTTTCATTAAATTCGCTACAATTGTGTTGAAACATATAACGTTTATAACTGGAAAAAAAAAAAAAACAAAACCCAAACGGGAGGCTCCGGAATTTTCGGGAAGTCCGAACGAACCTGAACTCTGAGCAGTACCAATCTTTTTCTTCCCGAACAATCTTGATTAAAAATAACTCCGAACCGGAGCAAAAAATAGTTGAAAAGTGGGTTCGTTTCAAAATAGATGAAAGCATAGATTTCAAACAGAAACATTTTACTTTTATTTTATAATATTCAAAGGGAAATTAATCGGTAAAAGCTTTAAGAATGACAACAAACAATTAATGATTTTACTTCATGTTTATCTTCTGATAAGAAGATAAAATCAATCTTTTATGCTTTAAATGAATGGGAAAAATCAACTATCATTCTTAAAAACTTAACAATGTCGCATTTGTTGTATTAGCTGATCCCTACAAAATACGTTATTCAAATCTAGCGCACATTTTGCACTACATATTTGTTTTATCCAGCGATAGAGTCAGTAATAATGAAAGATTGCTGGGAAGACACATCAATGATTAATTTATGCAGTGCGTTAACTGAGATGAGAGAAAGGGGGGGGAGGCCGAAATGGGGAACATATCTGCTACAAACGTCTTCAGTTAGTTTGTTTTGTACTTATGACGCCTTGCGAAATCCCAGCCAATAGCAATGCTAGCATGAGATGGTCTTTAAAAACTAGGGCAAAGCCTGCTGATGATAAAACCGCGAGATTCTTGAAACAGCTGTACAGTCAACCATACTCATTTGTGGTGTGTGTTTTGTTTTAAAATTTATGAACAAACATACATTAAGAATATAGAGACTGAACGGTGGAAGTTGTGCTGGAGTTGTACCCGCAAGGTTTTCTGTGTGTTAGGAAATCTTGAGTCAGACTATGTCTTAACACTGCTTAAAACTGAGCAGCTTAAATTTTATCTGTAATACTCATTGGTTCATTTGACCTGAAGCCTGCTAAAAACGTTCGTTATATTATCGTTTCATTTTTGTTTATTTCAGTTTACCTTTATATGTTTTCAAATATTAATTATTCCTGAACCCCGGTTCGAACTCCGTACATTGGTTCAGCGGCTTTCTGAACCTGCCTGTGAACCCGAACCCAAAACGTTTCATGGGTTCGAACCCCGGAGGTAATTCCCCCGTCGATTTTTATAAGTTTTGCAGCCCTGATATTTCTGTACGAAGGCTGTGGATTTTGGTGTGTTATAGGCAACTGTTTCCCGCACGTACTGTGTCAGTGCGCTTCGCCACTGTATCGCCGTGTTTAGAGGACTCCTGCTCCTTTCACAGTATCCACATAGTTGGGTGTTTGTTATTTCCAGCTTATACAGATGGCTCCGCAGTCTGCAGTGGCTCTGCGATACGCCCTGGCATGGTCCCGAGGGCATTCTTTCTTTGTTGGATTAGCTTTTGAAACCTTTTGAGGTAGTGGTTCATTATTAATGCTTTTGCTTGTCTCATGCCCCTGGTGTTTAACCAATATGCTGTTCTTTCTGTATATGGAGCTTATTTATGGTGTGTTGGCCAATAGCGCAGTAGGGTTCTGTCCTACCAATTGCTCTCCGGTGATATTTTTATGCCCTGTTATCCATCGTAAGATCAGATTATTCCTGCTGCTTAGAGGTCAACTTATTCTGGGGCTGCTAAGCGCAATAAGCGCCGCTTGGTTATCTGAAAGGATAGCCATTTGTATAATGATAGTAAGATTTACTAACTAAAACCACTATTTTTTTCTTCTAATCGTTCTCATCTCAGTTTCATGTTATAATCATCGGACCTTGCCAATTCTGGCAACGAGCAAATAAAATTTTGATATTTTTAGTATATTTGTGAATTTTAATAATCTTCAGTGCTAATTTTTTATAATTTTACTTTCAAAATTTTGTTATATTTGATATTTTTATATTTCTATGTAATTGATTTGATCTTTTTAGTATTATCAGTTACTTATAGGGTTTTTGGGTTCTGAATCGAAACCTTTTAAATGAATTTCTGGTGACCCATTTTTTTTTTTTAAGTTTTAGTTCAAATGAAAAATTCTATTAAAAATGTTGTCTTCCGACTTTTTCAGAAAGAATTTTCTTAAATTTAGAATTTTTATTTTGATTTTAGATAAAGTTCACAGGCTAACATAAAAAAGTTAACCAAATTATGAAACCTTGCTAAATTATGCAAATTGGGGAAAAATTTTGTAATTTGAAGATAGCTTGATATTTTTGGTAGCGGCTTCCCATACAGAAACACAGCTTTATAACTGAAATTCACAAAAAGAAGCCAAAACTTTTTGGAGTTTGGTTTTCCAACTGAACTTTATTTGAGCACATCGAATTTTTTTTTCTGATTTTCTCGTTGGTGCTGTTGAGTCGCATTGGAGTTTCTAAGCGATTATGGCTTTGCAGGCACGAGGAGGAAGCTGTTGGCTGGTAGTGGATCAGGCAAAACCGCTGATGATGGCGAGATGCCAATAAAACAGCTGTACGGTTAACTAACCTCCTTTGTGGTGTGGTGTGTTCTTATTTAAAAGTTATGTGCAGCATAACGTGACCTTGAGCCAGCAAAAACTTGAAGGTTTGTTTATCATAATAAATATACACACGAAAATTTTTATATTTAAAATTTTTTGCATGTTAAAAGAATTCAGTAGGGCTCAGTACTGAATCAAAGCTGAATCCGCCCTGATGTGGAAGGTCTGGTACTGAAATCATGGCTACATTTAAATGCATTTCAGTCATGAATTTTACGCAGAAAGGGCCTACTACTTCAGGACCTTCACTTCTTCTATCCTTGCTTTTAAGTACTGAACTCATGGACAAGTTGCATCGCTAGTACTGAAAACAGTCATGAATTGAAGCAATTCCTACTTCTGTAGTCTGAACTCAGGGATTAAACAAATTCCGATCATTTTTGGTATTTTGTGTATTATTTTTTTCCATTTAGTTAATTTTTTTAGGTATTTTTTTGTTTTTCAATTACAACATATTTTTAGTATTTTATTAAAGTTTTCGTTGATATATTTTTAAACATGTTTTATTTTGGGAGTTTTATAAATTTTTGAAATTTCTTAAGCTTTGTGGATATTTTAAAATTTGTTAAAGAGTTTTTAAGTATTTTTTGGGTGATTTTGGGAATTTTGTAGATTTTTTGTTTGGTTATTTCTTTTGGCATTATATTTGATCGATGCATTCCACACCAAAAAAAAAGGTATCCCTTGACATATTATGACAAAGTGCAGCAATTGGTCAACTTACGAACATGTTCTCCAGCGAACGTTTGGCCAGCCAGCAATTAAGGAAAATGGGTATGAAAAGATTACGCAGCGGTGGATGAACAATCTGCACTCGGGTTCAGAAAGAGACAGACAGAGAGGGAGAGAGAAAGAGAGAGAGTGCTTGCATTAACTATTAACTCAACTGATGTAATTCCCTGATTAACTCACCGTCAGTGCAAAAGGTATTGTCGTTACTAATTCTAGTATAAAGTGAAATGAGAGTACTTGCTGCCAAATGTTGCCCTGTAAAAAGGAACACAAATTCTCTTAAGTTATCCGTACATTAACTATATCTAACTGAGCTCACCTTATAGCCTAGATATGTGAGAACCAAGGATTGCGTTAGCGACACCATGGCTAGGAGTAATTGCAGGACCCACAGAACTGTGGGTCGATTCACCCACAGTATGGCATCCCAGTTGATAATTGGATTCTCTTGAAACTCCTCCTCCGTTAGCTTGGCTGAGATGATGAACTCTGTCTTATTGGCCACTTCGCAGCCATAGCTAAAGGGAAAGTGGGTAAATAATAATAATAACACACAAATATCCTGGCCCATACTTACCATGTTATAAATGTTGGATTTTTATCCAATATCACACGTATTATGTAGAGAACACACGACAGTAACTTAAGGAATAAATCGGCAATTCGTATGCGTAAGCCTTAAAAGCAGCAGAGAAAAGGAAAAGCAGGAAAATTGGGTCAGGCAACAATATGACGAATGTTTACTCAACCCACCCAACCGACCCTCCTGCCCTGAGCAGCCAGTAACCTGTTTGCCGGAACAATTAGTTGGTTGCCAAATCAATATTTACTTAAGATTATCGAGGACGCCCACGTCTAATGTCATTCGTTTGTGTTGAGGCAGCCCCAGAAAACTTTCATCCAGTCTGTCCGTCTGTGGTCTGATTTGGTCTCCAGTCAAATTCAATTAATTTCCCCTTTGTTGATTGTTGCAATTAAGTTAAATATCTTATTTATTTTGCACTTACTTGAACGCTGATTCTTAATGAAATAGAGTTGCAGTCTTTCTTTGAATGTGTTTTCGTTCACATAGTACTCCACACGAACTCTGCAACGAGATGGAAACAAAAAGAGGGGGAAAAATTTAAATAGAGAAACCGAAAAGCTAAACCAATTGCCTGCTGCACTTGACAATTGAGGCGCTTACTTAGCACATTAAACGATGAAATGGCATTGTTGGTTGGAGGTTGCCAATGGCAGCGAAGGAGCAGCAGCTGCATTGCCACCCCACCCACCCAACCACCCCCTGTTGCAATTGTTATTAGGAAAGTGCGTGCGACGAGCCAGAGACATGTATTAAAATGTCAGAGTACAAGTGAAGCTGGGTGGCACGTGGCAGCTGCTCGACAGCGGCAAGCTAAACACGTGACAGCGGCACCAAACCTTAAGCAGAACAACGCTTATTGCCACTCAACGGCAAAAGGCGTTCGTAAGTGGTTTTCCCATTGGACAGACTATTAAAGTTCCAACGAGTTTTGTTCAAATGTTTGCTATGCCACGGAAATCGAAGGATATATAGATCAAGGACAAGGCACTAAATTATGCGAAATACATCAACAAGTTTAAAAAATTGTTTGTTTTGCTATAAAAATAACGGCTCAATATTATTTAGAAAAAAGGTGAAACATTTATTGGAAAGGTTGGTTCTTGTCATTTATTTATGAAAAACAATTTCGGTCAAATGACCACCACGACTTTGTTAGAAATTGTAACTACACTACTACTAAGCTAAAATATTGTTCTCATTTCAGCACGACACATATAGCTTTCTGCATTTTATATTTAGCATTTGCAATTTAGCAGGCTGAAAAAACGTTTCGTTAAAAATGTGGGCATTTCTACACGCGAAATTTAGCCAATTTTGTTTTTATTTATTTATTTATTTATTTCAATTGCAGCTTCATCTAAAAGACATAGCTACAATATAATGGAATATAAAGAGATAAAATGAGGACGTAGAAAAGAAGACATTAGGAGCAAATAAAAGAAACACCTTCCGATCCGGTGGGCAATAGTTTGTCGGTATGACCAGCTACGCCCCCTGCTCGCAGCATTAATGATCGGAAAGAATTTCAAAAATACTAGAAGTTATGCAAGAGTGTGCAAGAGTGTGAAGAATAAAAGACCTAAAGCCTTCGTGGGAAGGTTACCACTGAAAGAGGAAAGATACTATTGTAATCCCTGCCCTAGAATGCGAAATGGACAGTTAGAAGCATATAAAGTAGAAGCAACAGAAAGCCTCAAGGGAATATAGTGTCGTGTTTGTCTTGAAGGGCATTGAAATTTACGCGCCGAGTAAGTACTCAGTGTCTATATGTTACCCTTTAAAAGTTTGTTTAGAAACATTATACCTAACATAGTTCGTCTATGCTCAAGTGACGGTAAGTCTAAAAGCTTAAGTCAGCCGAAGTATAAGGAAGTAAATCGTCTGTGGGCTCCCTAAACCCAGGTTGACAAAGAGTAATCTAAAGGAACTGTTTCATAGACAGATTGATGCGTTCACACAGGGTGAGTGACTAAGTACTCGAAACATCAACAACGAAACTCGAAAATGGGGTCCGTCTGTTCGAACGTGATATAAACAAGAGCTTGGTAGTGTGGGGATCATTGAGCTACTGTGTTAGACGGAACGATTAACTAAAACTTTTAGCAAGCCCATTACTTTGTTCTCTGAAAGTTCAATGTAGGCCAAAAGAAAGAAGTTTACATGTTCTAGGTATGTACTGCAGATCATGGAAAGATTTGACAACTCTGTTCTTTAAGTTGATAAGAATTCAATAAATAGTTCATCAGTGAAGAGGGGTTCGTCAGATAAATACGTCATAGATTTACATTTGTCCCTATTCACCACTTTATCAACACATTTTGTTCTTGATAAGTACCACGTTATTGCAGATTAATGTCACGGCATTTTTAAATTTTGATTATTTTTATATTGTTGGTGCTCCCTATAAACAAAAAGAGTGTTACCGTTCTTCAAATTTCTGTCTTAATATATTTTTGGGATTTTAAGAAAATAGCTCCCAAAAATGCCGACAAAAAAATAGCACCATTAGCCAATTTTTTGAATGAACCTCGTTTGCGGAATTGCCTTTGTAGAATTAGTTTTTAGTTTTGACTAAGATTTCATTGTTTCTATCATAAAAGTTATTAATAATCATTACCATGGGACGTGGATAGCTCTGAACTGCGGAGAAGCGCGATCTTATCAAATTTGATATTGGACGAAAAAACTAGCAGAGAAGTTGGTCAATTGGTAGGATGCTTTAATAAAATAATTTAAAACGCCTTAAACTGTGAAGAAAAGATCGAAACACGCGGACGAAAACGATCTATGACCCCTTTTCATGTCAAAAAACTAGTTCGTCAGAGTAAAAAGGATTCTTCAAGCTTGCTGCCCAGCTTAAAAGAGTCAAAAAATGCGATGATCAGGAAATCGCAGATTCTTAGGCAAATATACCCCACAAGCCTGCAGTCCCAGAAAGGTACCACTTTTAAACGCGACACACTTTTCTAAACGCAAGAAGTTTGCCAGGGGTCTATGCAAATTGGACATCCCAACAATGGAGGAATATTTTATGGCCAGAGAAAGTCCAAAGTGGTTATGTTTGGTGGAAAGGGATCTCAATCATACGTTAGACGTTCAAGAAACACAGAATACAAACCCCAGTACCCCACAAAAACCATAAGCATGGAGGATGTAGTGTAATGGTATGGTCTTGCTGTTTCCTACTATGGAGAAGGTCCAATACATTGGATAAAATCATTAAGGATCAGCACGTGTACGTGAATATCATGGAGAATGCTTCTGCATTACATTAGGCAAGGTCATTAATAACTAACACTGAAGAGAAGAGGTCTCAAGATGGCATGTGGACCTCAGGGAACTCAGAGGTTCACAAATCGGATAATAAGTGCAATCTATTTAAAAATCCAACTTTCCGAGTTCTTTATACGAGAACTGGAGATAAGATTTTATCAAATTTAAGTCCCAGAGGAAATCCCAAAAGACGCAATATCAGAATCAGAAGACAATGAGGGATACTGTCGAAAGGACTTAATAAAATCGGTGAAAATAACATCTGATTTTTTTACCACGAATCACTGTAAATTCTCAGTAGGTTTGTAGTAACGAATCCATGCTGGTTCGGTGATAACAGGAGAACAGGAATAAGTTGTAACTGGGATGTTATAATTTGCCAAAAGTATTGGATTGCAGACAGTTTCGCAGGGGTAGATAGAAATGTCAGACTGGAACCCCTTTTTATGTAAGGGAATAATGAAGAATTCTTTCAATGGAGATGGAAACTTAAACTGTTCAAGTGATTTAGAAAACAAGATGTGGATAGGGTAGGCAAGCAAGTCTGCGCATTGTTATAAAATGCACGATGACACATTATCTGGGCCAGGAAAAAGGTTAGGTTTTAATGAAATTAAACCATTTAGGACAGAGGAAAAAGAAATCGTGGGACAGCGTAACATCATAAGAATAGAAGCCATTGCATTTTGGACAGCAGTGAGAGAACCACACAATTGACACCATAGATCACTGGATTGACGGAAGAGCCACGAATGATGAGCACTTATGGCTTAAAATAGCCAAAGAAGTCCGTCAACTGCAGGCCAATCATCTCCTGAGTTTGGTTGAGCGGTGTAAATGCGATTCCCTCTGTCGCCAAATTCTCGTCCCTGTAACGTGTCCATGTCGTGGGTGCCAATGGCCACCAGGGTACGCTTACGACAAATGTTCTGGAGCAGCTTATCCTGCGGATCAATGAAACTGTTGTAGGACTCTTGGATAATGGACACATTGTGAAGCACAGCGGCCACCCCTGGCAACTCTTCGCACCTGTTGCTGGGTTGGCTCGACAAACCCAAACTTTGGCATTGAGATATGATAGTCTAGTAGTTTTTAAGTGTGAATAGCTTGTTAAATTCATAGAAAATCATTATGAAGAGGTTAAGAAGGAAGGGGTTGACCAAGTTTCCTAAGTATCTTTCTACCCAAAGTGTTATGCCTTTTCCTTCTCCTTTTCATATCTGCACCTTTAAAATATTAGACAGAAAGTATCCAACCCTTATTATGCGGCTGCCCTTTATTTCTAATGAAGCGGTCCCAGCTCCTGGGAAAACTAAAATTAATTTTTAATAGCTACAATTAGACTTATAAAAGGCAACCCTCGTATAACATAATTGAGAAAAAACGCAAAAAGCGTGCAAACTAATTGTTCTTAAGCGTTAATGTGTTTTCGTTGTCCCATCATTTGATTATCCATTAAATTTAAAGCTAAAATCTTTTGCTTCTTTTTTTTGGGGAGCTGCAAGAACCTTCACATTGTTTTACCTTTATTGATTTTTTAAATTTGATTTTGCTTTTTACTTCGTTTGCTTTTTCAGCGAGCTCAAATTTCTATTAGAAAACATTGGCGCGCAGATTTGATTACAATCTTGATTAAATTTCGCCTTGAAATGAAATTTTTAAAGCTTTCTACCTGAAGTAACAAAGAGGCTCGCTTCGAAAACCAAACACAAATCTGTGGGAAACAGGGCTGCTAATTGAATGGCACAATGAAACTGGAGCAAAAAGAGTTCCTTTTGTATTGCTTGCGCTGACGAGGCCTCGTTAACCGTTGCCAACGCTGGTCATTAAACATTTTGGCCAATGAAGTCTTTGCCAGTTTTACTTTCTCCCACGTTAAAAGCTTTCACGCGTTGATTACCAAAAAGGCATTGGATTGATTGTGGCTCGTAAAAAAAATTAAGAGCTCTAAAAGTTAAGACGAGCCACATAATTACAGCCTCACACTGAAACTGAAGATAAAGAACGACACGCGCGCATTAATGCAGTTTCAGTAAAGTCACTTAAACGGATTTAAACTTACATTTTTTCAGTTTTTAATTTACTTAAGTCAGTCGCTTCATCTGCCCCGCCACACAGAGTGTTTGAGTTTTTTTTCATTCATTTTAGCGTATTGTTTGCCCTTTCCCTTACTTTTACTTATGTTCTTTTCATCTTCTTAGCATTGGGATATGTTCCTAAAGCTTTATCTGACATCTTTTATTTTTTTTTTTCAAATTATTTTAGCCACAGAGTGAAACTTTTAAAAAAGTTTGTGCAAATATAAGTGTAACAGGTGAATGAAAGAAATTTAAAAGAAGAAAGAGTATTGCATTTGAAAATGAGAAGACCTGGCTCAATTTTTCAAGAACTGTTTGGTAGTCTAAGGTCTCAGGGAAATCTTTTGTATTTCTACCATTTTTTTTGGTGCCTTAGAAGAAACGAGACTGTGTTAAGTGACTTGGTTAAATAATAACAATAAAATAGTATTCACTTATTTATAGCATTTATTTGTTTTATTTATAGCAGCAAACGGCTGTTGACTTGCTTGTCTTGAGGCGCGGAATACTGCTGACACCATTTGTTCTCTTTGACAAGCTATAAGGCAAAACTTCTTCTAAATTGTTATATGAGACACCAAAATCTCTAGCTTAAATATCTTTATTTAATTCACTCAATAACATTTTACCCAATCAAACTTGACCCTCTTGCTACCCACTTGTGACTCAAATTTTCCCGAACTTCTCCTTAGTGCCCAGGAAAACTTGTGTCCTAATTTTAGCTTCATAGCATTTAACGTTTGTGTTGGGCGTTGATGACCAATTAGTGAGTCAGTCACAAGCATTTTCTGTTTTTTTTTTTATTTTTATAAAAGCACAACACATACACATACAAACATATGTAAGTGTTTATATTCACATTTGTGTTCGTTTAGTCTGTTTCTCGTTCCTTCTGCATTTCTAATTTGTATAAAATTTGGCATTTAGTTGTCAATTACAGTTGTGTTAGGTGAGACCCCCTTAATCAGTTAACGAATCGATAGGTGGTTGTATGGGTGACCTGGAATCATTTACTGGTATTAAGCAAGGCCAGCATAGCTATGAGCATTGGGTTAAATAAAGCTCAATTAAAGCACTTTAAGCATTGTATATCGTTCTTATTTTAGGATCATGACAAATTATAACTCGTTTATGGGTTTTAGTTAGTAATCAAAACAAATTGATTTTAGTCAAAGTGTTTGTTTAGCCCGATTAATGACATTTGAATAGCAATTGGTTTGTCAGTACAGTACTGTTTCAAGATCCTCCCCGTCCACTCATCAGCAGACTTTGTTGCTTTCACACATCAACACAACTTGCAAGTTCCTTTTGTACTAATTGTCGACGAAATAAACACTTGGAGTTTAAACTAAGTAACACTAAGGGCCAATTTCACATCTTTTACATAGATCTACCTGTCACATAAACTAATAATTAACAGTTTAAATTGTAAGTTTATCGGACAAATAGCAGCTATCTTGAAGTAGAGAAATCCGCCCTTATACGAGCATTAAGTTGTGAAGTTAGCACAACTAGTTTATGGGTACAGAATTATTCGATTCAATTCAAGTTAAATAATAATCACCCCAAGTTTTCATATTGGCGCTTTAGCAAAGCTTTTCTTTAAATCAATCAAAATTAAGATCGCGAAATCTTCGGTACCATCGAAGGTCAATTTAAATCCTGAGATCACCCTTGATGTATGTACTAATACTACTAGAACTAGAATACTAATTTATTGTTCAATCAACACTGAAACAACCCAGCGGCGCAATTGCCACATAAAATGGGTTACTCCTGCGTTACTTTGCCATCAGCATAAAGGAAATAATTGCATACAATCTGCATTACTTTGCCGTAGGGCTGGCATATGGTCGCTTTTGTAATTCGGCCGTTGACAACCCGGCATTACTGGTGAAGTTGCTGGGGATATGCCAGAGACGAACTTCCCATTATTTAAACGCGTACATTATTTTTAAAATTGTAAATGCAGATTGTTCGCAGTCTGTTTGTTTGCGATTACTATCTTCAAAAAAGTCAGCAATTGTAGTCCTCATTTTCGACA
>JAEIFU010001512.1:0-66524 GCA_018904235.1 Lordiphosa stackelbergi | reverse complement strand
TGACTTTGAGGTAGGTCGGGGTAGGGACAAATTAGGAAGCGGGAACGAGGAAATAAAGGGGGTACCGGCCAGTGACAAGGCGGCAGAAAGATTTAAGTCATTGGCGCGGACCAATTTTTTTCAAGCCGGAGCTGTTGAATGACATTTCTCGGTGTTATTTTTTTATAAATTAAATTCAGTGCTGAGAAAATATTAAAACGTGAGTGAAAATGGGCCCCCACAAAGTTAAAAGTGGGTTTTAATTGACCGAATCGGGGTGTAGTGGCTTTAGCTGATTTTGTTTTTTCTCGTAGCGTGGTCACGAGATTGAAAATCCGGCCACGGTCTATTTCACCGTCAGGCGCAGGCGACTGGATATTGTTTGAGCCTGAATTGCGTGGACAGCTCCCCCCCTCAACTCCTTAAGAAGGCACATCTTTGCCACCCAAGTAACGACCAGGATTACTGGAGGAGCGAAAGTTTGGCGGACGGTCGTCTGTCCCATAGCGTCACATAGCAGGGAGGCTGGCAGGAGGGGAGAAAGTGGAGGGGTGAGTGCGTTCCAAGACGAGCCGATCCGGGTAGAGCAATTCCGGGTCGAGTCGACAGGAGCAGAGAATATTCTATTTAAACATATTCCTGGGCCGCCAAAGATGAATTCTATGCATAGCAGGTTACGCTGCGTAGTTTATTAGATAAAAAAATATATATAATAAAGAGAAACGCACATATTTAATATACACTTCCTATCTTAAAACTGAAAAGAAATTATATATACAAAAGCTATCCTGAATAAATTAATACAAAACTTATATAATATATAAAAGGAGACATAAAAATAATCCTTGTTCGTAAAATATTTACACAAAAAAAAGTAAAATCGTAATTGTAAATCTATTAAAGCTAAAAATTCAATTTGGGCCTTTCAAAAAGCAACCCCAGACGACAATTGTAAAGTTGTCGCTCCCCATATATCCGGCAGTACATGCAAAAAAAATTAGAAAAAAAGGAAGAACATAAATCAAAAAATATAAAAATATTTATTAATTATGCGTGCCAAAGAATTACTTTATACTTGCTTAGAGGCTCTTGAGGTAGGATAAGGTAGTATTAAGTTCATTGCACACTTTCTTTATTTATTATTTGATATATTTATATTAATTGTCTTACCTGTTTTTGTTTGAATGTGTTGCCAAGCGTATAAGGCGAGTTACAGCTCGAGTCGGTAGAAAAGGGAGTTTCGTTGTATTGTCCTTGAAACTAATTATTAAGATTATGTTATAACCGGAATGTCAGGTCCAAATTTTGATTGTCACTCAATATAATATTTGTATTTGAAGCAAGAAAAAAAATGAAGTGCTGAAAATTTATGGGCGGGAAGGAAGGGCCATGATAACCGCCGCGAAATGATCTGATTGAGATCAAGAGAGCCAGCAGAGATGGGCAGCTGGAGGATAGATCCGCTGCAGGTAGGGTGGGAGCGCCTGGGTTCCGATGTGGAACTCAACTCTGGAATGTGAGGATAGGTTAGGAAATGTGTGAGTAGTGTCGTTTTGTTTTTGTGTAGTTTGTATTAGTAGAAGTTCTGTCGAGTGAGGTAATTGTGCGGACTGCGGGGCATTGGATGGAACCACCCTGGGATCCGATGGAGCCAGCCGGCATAGCCCCTAGGAAAGAAACGCAGTTCCGTAACAATATGGCGCCCAATCTGGAAGCAAAACGCGGCTGCTAAGGTCGTGATTAGTGATCCGAAGAAATAAATTTATATTTCAGTCGAAAAAGACTTCTACAGACCTCCTCTGGCCAAGAAATCAATCCAACTGATGTCTTATGTGGCATAAGAAGTGACCCATAATCGCGCAGTTCATGGAATTGGTCTCAAAGTCACGATGGGGGAGTAGAGTAGATTCAAAATGTCTTGTGAAGTAGAAGCGTTCAATTTCACGCAAAGGCTCCGGTATGACACCACCTTCAGAGGAAAGGATTGGTTTGCGACCAGAAGCCATAGCCTGGTGGCGTTAGTGAAGATGAACGATGCTATGAGACAAAGGATGTAATATTAGAGGAGTTTCTGTCTATTTGTTTGTTTAAATGTACTTACTATTTGTTCTGCTTCGGGTATCAATTTTAAGCGGATCCGAGATGACCTTTGTTCGCAAGGGTATGCATGCTGGTGACCCAGGTGATATAGGATCAGTCTGCGCTGCATCAGCTGCACATCACGGCCAGGAGAAATTGATATCGGAAGCAGGGTTCAAGTAGGTCAAAGGGGATCTCTTGGATGCTGTTCATCAACCAAGTTGACGGATTGAGCATCTGACGGATAACCCCGATTTGTCCTGTATATTCCAGAGAAGCGCGCAGAAAATTTGCTGGCGAGTTAGCCCACGGGCTGGATGGAGGTCCTTCCTTCCCCCAGATTTATATGAGCTGAATCTAGAAAAAGATAATCAAAAGAAAAATTTGTTTGTAGCTGCGATTTCGAGTTCAAGTGATTATTACAATTTTGTTAGAGATTAGAGATCATTAACAATTATTTATTATTTATTTATGATTACTTATTTATTAAAAATTTTTTTTTTGCCGGTTACTATTTAATAGTTAGTTCTTATAGCCGAGTTATTATTTGTGTTTTGTTTGTAGTTATTATTCACTATTTATTTATTTTTGTTAGTTATTTTGTCTGTAGGAGGTCTGAAAATAAAATAGTAAGTATATGTTAAGAAAACAAAAACAAGATGAGACGGGGCATACAGTCATCATCAGCTTAGATCAGAAAGGACCCGCGAAAGATAAAGATTATTGGGAGATGGATGGATTAGAGGGTGCAGCCTGCCACCGCCAATAGTGGCTGGGGGTTTGAGCAGAACTCCTATGAATTTCCTGAAATTGCAGCAAGAGGAGGAGCAGAAAACGAACCACCCGAGGGGCGGAAAAACGGAGAAAACAAGGAAGGCGAAGCGAGGAGGTGGCGAATTCCGGCAAGGCCAGGACGAAAAGAAAAACGCGTGGCCCAACAACCCACAAGAACGGCAAAGCAAAAGACCCAAACTGAAGCGACACAGAAGAAGCGAAGAGACGAGAAGGCAGTCCGAAAAGGAAGGGGGGGGGGCCGCAGAAGTCGGAAAGGCGACAAGAGCAAAGAGCGAAAAAGAGGGGCGATGGGAGCAAGCGGAAGAAAACGGAAACACGTCGTACATGTCAGGGATTCGAATAGAACGCTGGAATGTTTTTTTTGACGGAGAAGACGATAAATCGTCTATTGAAGATTTCCCGTGTTCCGTCTCGAATTCTTAGCAGAAGCAATACGGCTGTCCATGGAAGGAAATAATTCGAAGCTTTCATGCTGCTAACAGGACGAGCACGTGAATGGTATTGGATCCACGTCAGAACATCCAGGATCGACAAATGGTCACAGCTGCGTACAGGCTTTGCTGGATCGGTTTCAAGGTCACCTTTCGGAGCATGAGAAAATGCATGAACTCCTTGAAAGGGAACAGCAAACGGGGAGACTGTGGATGAATATCCATCACATAACGCCGACTCGCTTCCCGTCTAAAGAAGCCGTTGAGTGAGCGATCCTTGATAAAGGTTATAAAAAAAGGGTTAAAAGAAAATATTGCCCGATACGTATATGCTTTTGACGCTTTCACCGTAGACGAGCTGAGGGACGAGTGCAAGGAAGTGGAAAGGACATTCTGTCGTCGAAGTCGGACCGGCTATGGGCAGCATCCGAGGTATCAGCCCGGAGGGAAACCGATGCTGAGCGAGGCGGCCATGCCAGCTCACCAAGAAGAGTCGCCATCAGAGGACGTGGAGGAGATGCGGATTGCCAAATCCCATTCAAGACTGATATGCTGGAACTGCGGGCTGCCAGACCATGTGTTTAGGGATTGTCTGTCGAAAGAGCGCAAAGTTTTCTGTTACCGTTGTGGCAAGCCGGACACCGTCAGTCCGGAATGCAGGAATTGTCCGGGAAATGCCCGAGCGAGCGCGTGGAAAGCGGCAGGAGCGCGTTCGGAGGCAGCAGCCGCGATAAAATAGAGTCAGAACCTAATAATCTATTTGCAGAATGTAAGAATAGAAAGATAAATATATATAACCCCAAACAAATAAAAAACTTACCTTATGAAGAGCGTCTGCGTGCGTATAAAAGAGGCCCGTAACCGGATTTTTGGGGAACTTCAACTGGATGGGATGCGGATGATTACTCGCAGGGTGAAGAAGGCCCGTGAACGTTTTCGGAAACGAAAAGCGACGAGGCGAAATATCGTGGAGGCAGTGCAGCGAGATGGTCACGTAGATCAGCGCGTTTTCGCTGAGGTTGAACTGGCGGGACGTGGAATGAGGGGTCTCCTAGATACCAGTGCGTCCGTGACTCTGTTGGGAGTGGATGCCGTGAGCTGGTTGAGATGCTGCAAATTCCAGTGCAACCGTATGCATCAATGGTCAAGACAGCCGCTGGAGCAGATCGAGCAATCATTGGTCGAGTAGTCATGCCTGTGAAGTATGGAGGAATAGAGAAAATTTTAACATTGTATTTGTGTCCATACTTACAGCAGGAGATGTATTTGGGCATAGATTTTTGGAGGCTATTTGAACTCGCCCCAAAAGTGCTCGGGGGCCTCCATCGAGTCAGCACCAGACGCCAGTGTATCTGAGCTTGTAGTACCGTCCAAAGAATTAGAGCACTACCGAGGAGATGATATGGAAGATCCTGATCCGGAAATGTGGGAACTACAAGATAAGCAAAGAGAGGAATTAGAAAAGGTTAAAAAAGAGTTTCTGACCTTTGAACAATCTGGTCTCGGCCAGACGCCGCTGCTAAAGCACAAAATTCAGTTGGTGGAGGGCACAGAACCGATTAAAGACAGACATTACCCTCTGTCACCAGCGAAGCAAGAGGTGGTGTGGGCAGAAGTCGATAAGATGCTTCAACTGGGAGTCATTGAAGAGAGCGACAGCCCATGGAGTAATCGGACGACAGTGGTAATGAGGCCAGGGAAAAACAGATTCTGCTTAGATGCGCGGAAACTTAACAAGGTCACAATCAAAGATGCTTATCCGTTGCCTTGCATCGAAGGTATCCTGGCTCGCATTGACCAAACTCACTACATTTCCAGCGTGGACTTGAAGTTCGCGTTTTGGCAAATAGAGCTGGAGGAGAAGAGTAAGGCATATACTGCTTTTACTGTGCCGGGCCGACCTTTATATCAGTTCAGATACATGCCTTTTGGACTGTGCAATGCGGCGCAACAGCTCTGCCGACTGATGGACAAGGTGATACCAACCACGTTGAGATCCAATGTCTTCGTGTATTTGGACGACCTTCTGATTATTGCGGAGGATTTCGAAACACATCAAATATTTAAAACTTGTAGCAGAGTGTTTAAGGAAGGCAAATCTCACTATCGGCAATTATTCTGCTTTAAAAGTCTAAAATATTTGGGTTTATAGTTGGAGGTGGTACTCTGAGTACTGACCCGGATCAGTGTTGGCCATCCGGGATATGCCTAATCCAAGATCGGTCAAGGAGGTGCGAAGCTTTGTGGGAACGGCGGGGTGGTATCGTCGGTTCATAAAGAACTTCGCTGAAATATCCGTTCCATTGACCGATGCCCTAAAAAAACGAAGTGGTAAATTTACACTCAGCGACGAAGCCATTGAAGCAGTCCAAAAGTTGAAGCATGCACTTACCACTGCGCCAGTGCTCGTCCATGCGGATTTTAGGAGAAGATTGCCGTGTTATTCCAGTGTAGATGTCGAACAACAGGAGAGGCCAATTGCATTTTTCTCTGCGAAATTGAATAAACACCAAATTAATTACACGGTGACAGAGAAGAGTGTCTGGCGGCAATTCTTGCTATTCAAAAATTTAGGCCGTATATTGAGATGATGCCATTTACTGTCATAACCGATCACGCCAGTTTGCAGTGGCTCATGACACTCAAAGATCTGAGCGGAAGATTGGCCAGGTGGTCGTTACAGTTGCAGGCGTGCGACTTTAAAATTGAGTATAAGAAAGGGTCGGAGAACATTGTCGCAGATACCTTGTCAAGATCGTGGAGGAACTACAGATTTCACCTGAATCGCTACTCGGATTCCAAACCCTTGAATTCGAATCCGCAGAATATAAGGCATTGATCGAGGACGTGCGAAGCCAGCAGGAGAAGTTGCCTGAGCTGAAGATTCACGATGGCCTGATTTTAAGCGAGAAAAATCGTGATGATTTGGCAGATGAGATGGAAGGCACAGCTTGGAAGTTGTGGGTGCCGGAGCAGTTAACTGCGGGAATGATCCACAAAGCCCATGCAGAAGAAACGTCAGCACACGGAGGAGTAGCAAAAACGTTGCACACGCTGCGCAGACATTTTTTCTGGCCTGGCATGGCAGTGCAAGTCCGGAATTTTATCAGGAGTTGCGAAACGTGCAGAGGGACGAAGGCACAGAATCACAGGATGCAGGTGGGAGTCGGAGAGGGTTCGAACCGATCGGCCCTTCCAAAAGCTCTACATCGATTTTTGAAGTACGCTCGTTCCAAAAGTGGCCATGCTTGGATATTCGTCGTAGTTGACCACTTCTCTAAGTTCACCTTTCTGAAGCGATGAGGGATGCCAATGCTAAGAATGTTGTGGATTTCTTAGTACATGAAATCTTTTTGAAGTTCGGTGTGCCTGAAGTGATCCACTCCGACAATGGACGGCAATTTGTGTCGGAGTACGTTCCAGTCTATGATCGAATCCTTTGGGATCAGTCATCTGCGGACACCAGTATATTCACCGCAAAGCAATGCGGCGGATCGGGTAAATCGGACGGTTCTAGCTGCGATACGGGCATATTTAGAGCAGGACCACAGAGAATGGGATGCTTTCTTACCCGAGATTGAAGTAGCAATCAGGAACTCAGTACACGCGGCCACGGGAGTTGACACCATTCTTTGCAGTCTTCGGCCAGCACATGTTCCTAAACGGCTCTAGCTACAAATTGGCCAGAAAACTGAAGTCGCTGACGGAACATGAGTATCCGACCTGGGCGAAGATAAGTTGGCGGTGATCCGAGAACAGGTGAAGGAGAACTTACGCAGCTTATGAACGTAGCCGACAAAGGTATGACCAGCGTGCATGGGTGTTGCGTTTAACACCAGGGCAAGAGGTGTGGAGACAGATTTCACCTTAAGCAATTTTGGCAAGGCCTACAATGCCAAATTTGCCAAGAAATTTGTGAAAAGCCGTGTCATCCGAGCAGTGGGTAACAACGCCTATGAGCTGGAGGATCTAAAAGGCCGGGCGCTGGGAGTATTCCACGCTAAAGATATCCGAGGATGATATAGAAGATGAGTGTTCCTACCATGCAGACATCTTGTTCGGTGGCAAATGCTGTAGCCAAATAATCCGGGCGGGTCGAGCAGAATGTGGGTGTGGCCTACGTTGGGCGCGGGATGTAAAGTAGCCGGCTGGGGATCTGAAAGGAAAGCAAGTAGCGTAGTAAAATGCTCACGAACCTTGTTCATTCTTCTGGCTTTAGCTGATTTTTTGTTTTTTTCTCGTAGCGTGGTCACGTTATTGGTTATTTCACTGCCAGGTGCGGGCGACTGGATAATTTTGAGCCTGGGTGCACGTGGACAGCTCGCTCTCCTCAACTCCTTACGAAGGCTCATCCTTGCCACCCAAGTAACGACCAGGATTACTGGAGGAGTGAAAGTTTGGCGGACGGTCGACTGTCCCATAGCGTCACAAAGCAGGGAGGTTGGCAGGAGAGAGAAAGTGGAGTGGTGAGTGCGTTCCGAGACGATCCGATCCGGGTAGAGTAATTCCGGGTCGAGTCGACAGGAGCAGAGAATATTCTATTTAAACATATTCCTGAGCCGCCAAAGATGAATTCTATGCATAGCAGTTTACGCTGCGTAGTTTATTAGATAAAAAAATATATATAACAAAGAGAAACGCACATATTTAATATACACTCCTATCTTAAAACTGAAAAAGAAATTATATATACAAAAGTATCCTTAATAAATTAATACAAAACTTATATAATATATAAAAGGAGACATAAAATAATCCTTGTTCGTAAAATATTTACATAAAAAAAAAAAAGTAAAATCGTAATTGTAAATCTATTAACGCTAAATAATTCAATTTGGGCCTTTCGCCAAAGCAACCCCAGACGACAATTGTAAAGTTGTCGCTCCCCATATATCCGGCAGTACATGCAAAAAATAAGAAAAAAAGGAAGAACATAAATCAAAAAATATAAAAATATTTATTAATTATGCGTGCCAAAGAAATTACTTTATACTTACTTAGAGAGCTCTTGAGGTAGGATAAGGTAGTATTAAGTTCATTGCACATTTTCTTTATTTATTATTTGATATATATTAATTGTCTTACCTGTTTTTGTTTGAATGTGTTGCCAAGCGTATAAGGCGAGTTACAGCTCAAGTCGGTAGAAAGGGGTTTTGTTGTATCGTCCTTAAAATTAATTATAAAGATTATGTTATAACCGGAATGTCAGGTCAAATTTTGTTTGTCACTCAATATAATATTTGTATTTGAAGCAAGAAAAAAATGAAGTGCTGAAAATTTATGGGCAGGAAGGAAGGTCCATGATAACCGCCGCGAAATGATCTGATTCAGATCAAGAGAGCCAGCAGAGATGGGCAGCTGGAGGATAGATCCGCTGCGGGTAGGAGCGCCTGGGTTCCGATGTGGAACTCAACTCTGGAATGTGAGGATAGGTTAGGAAATGTGTGAGTAGTGTCGTTTTGTGTTTTTGTGTAGTTTATATTAGTAGAAGTTCGTCGAGTGAGGTAATTGTGCGGACTGCGGGGGCATTGGGGTGGAACCACCCCTGGGATCCGATGAGCCAGCCGGCATAGCCCCTGGAAAAAAAAAAAAAAACCAAGGGAAATTCAAACGCGTTCCGTCAACAAATATCATATCCGCCAAGATTACTCAGGCTCGTTCACCAGCAGAAACATTTTAATGGCTTTTGTTAGGTGAGTGGTGTATGTTTACCACAAAAAAAATATAAAATTATAAACCTTTATAAATTTTTTTTAAAAATATATTTATGATTTGTTTATCTAGCGAGAACGGCTCATAGATTTATATTCTTCGGCAAGTAGTTAGTTATTAATAATGACTAATTATCTCTAGATTGTACAAATCATCTATCTAAAAACTGTGGGAGACCTGACGTCCTGTCAAAATATAGGGGGGGGGGGCTGGATAATAACCTTGTTACCTACAAATTATAAGAAACATTGTCCCATACCTGCAAACCTTATCTCTTACCATTTCTTTTTTGATTATGATTTTTTGTTAAAGGAAGATGATGGAAGTCAGACGGACTGACAGACGGACAGACTCACTGGTATTTCGCTTGTGTTAAGGCCTGATCAATAATTTATACTTTAAATTATTCTTTAATATTTTCAAAACTTAATTAATTATGTATGGTACAAATAAAATTAAAATATAATAAAAATATTTACTCTAATGTGATCTAAACTTGTTAAAAAATGTATTAGCTTGTTAAAAAATTTTATACATTTTTAATTTGGCAACATTTTTGTTGATTGTGAAAATTACAGAATTCTCAAAAAACCGTCCAATAATCATTTTTTCTTTATTAATGGATAAGAACAAGTAAAACGCGTAATTTTTTGGTTTAAATTAAAAATATTAATTGGCAGCTACTTTGGTGAAAAAAACTTGAGTACATAAAGAAGAATGACAACAAAAAGTGATTTTTTTTTTTGAAATACATACATTTGGGGCCGTTTTAAGGGATGTAGAAGTGTTCAGATTGTAAAACCTTGTTCATAAACGTTGTTTGGTATCTCAAAAGCTTCTCTTTTGCCAAAGAAAGTATGCGAAAATTTCTGTTTTTTAATGTTATACTCGAAAAAAAGTAAAACAAAATACGTTTTTGAAAATACTTTTAAGAAATACTCCCGAAAACATGAGTTTTCCAAAACATTTGTGGAAAAGTTTTATTCTGCGGACTGTCAGCTACAGCCTTACTGAAGACAGTTTGCAGCTATCACCAAAACTGATGAACTGGTTTGCCCCAAACTAATGACACTTATTTTTGTTGTCACACCCAATTTCCAAAACTTTGAGGGTCCACAAAAGAAAAAGTGCTGCTAATCTAGCCAAACGCTGATAGGGTGACCGAGTTCGGGTAGCTCTATCGATCTCCGAATAGTGTAGTTCGGTAGTTTTTTGACTGTTGCACTGTGATATTTGATCTTGATGAAAATTTTAGGTATTGTAATATAAATAAAAGTTTTAAATTTGAACTCAATATTTTAAAAGATTATAGGAATTATTAAGCATTTTTTGATCGGAAATGATTTTTATTTGTTCGGAAATGATTCCGTCTGCCTGTTACATACATTTGCACGACTTTAGTATACTATTTTTTCTTTACGAGTAACAGGTCTAAAAACAAAATTTAAAGAAAGTTTTAAGATTTTTATTCATTAAAGATTACAATCGTCCTTCATACTGCAAAAATTGGTAGTGCATTCTTCCTTGTAAAAAAACAGTGCCAGATGGCATTCTTTTGGGAAACACGTTCCGTAAAGTGCGACTGGGCAGACGCGAGCACACACACACAAACAAAAAGTTTATTAAGAATACAAAAGCGCCAAAGACAAAGAATGAGAACCGATTGGAAAGAGAGAAAAAACTGAGAAATTCTGTTTTGACGCGTGCTAGTTTTAGCTAGTATAGCACAGTGGTTAAGAGAGATGTTTTTTTGAAAATATTTTCTTTGCAAATGAGTGAAGGTTTACCGGGTATATAACCATCAGGCTTTCTTTCTTACTTGCTTTAACAACAATTATTTATAACCTTGTTATATGCTTATTCAGGGTAACCTTGCCATTTTATAAAGGTTAACAAAAATTAAAATACACAAAAACTGAAAGTGATATTTATTAACAAGCGGTTTGTGTTCGCTATGTAATCGGTTAAATTAAATTTATAAATTTTTGTTGTTGTTTTTGCTCATGCGGTTGTTTATGTATTTCGGTTCAAAGTTGGCCAAAATTAAATCATTGGCCCATGGATGCAAAAATTAAAAATTGTAAACATTTATAAACGAATATAAAACTATTTGACTGAAAGAATCAAATTAAATAAAAAAGGCAAATATTTTTTAGCATTCAGTACTTCATGCTTTATTGAATTAAGCAAAAAACAAAAGGAAAAGCTAACTTCGTCTCTACCGAAGTTTTGATACACTTGAAATAGCTTGTCTCAACGGTTAGCGACTTCGACCAAACTTCGCAGATCAGCTTAAAACATTACATATTACCCATGACCGTGTTTGAGAGCAGTAATATTGAGAACAAACCAGTTTTTCTCACAAAAACCCATTTTCCGAACGAACATTTGTATGGCAGCTACAAGAAGTAGTCATCCGATCCGGTATAGCTCGTCATGCTGATCAAGAATATATATACTTTATGTGGTCGGAGATGATTCCTTCTATGCGTTGCAAACTTCTGGGCAAAATTATAATACACTTTTCAAGTGTATAAAAAGAGTGTGTGTCATGGGACGCACGATACGACCGAAGCTCTTTACATTGATACAACCGATTTAAGTAATGGCAAAAAGACACTTTTTGGATTCTGTATAAATAAATGTTATATAATTAAAATTTTTTTTTTTTTTTTTTTTTTTTTTTTATAACAACAGGTCACTGTGAAGTCACTGTCAATTCACTGTTATGTCACTGTCAAGTCACTCTTGAGTCACTGTTAAGTGACTGACACTGTTAAGTCACTATTAAATCACTAATGAGTCACTGTTATATCACTGTAAGTCACTGTTAAGTCACTGCTAAGTCACTCTTAAGTCACTGTAAGGTCACTGTCAAGCCCCTGTTACATCACTGTCTAACAGACAACATTATAGTTTAAAGCACAGAATTCGCAACTTGGCCTCAATGCAGCCATTCTTTCAACCCCCTCTTCTCGCATACCCACCAGATCCCTGACCCACCCCAGATCCCCACCAGATCCTCATCAGATCCCTACCAGATCCCCACCCGATCCCCACCAGATCCTCACACCAGATCGCCACCAGATCCCCACCAGACCTCCACCAAATCCCCACCAGATCCCCACCAGATTCCCATCAGATCCCCACCAAAACCCCACCAGATCTCCACCAGATCCCCACCAGATTGCCACCAGACCACCAACAGATCCCCACCAGAGCCCCACCACATCTTTACCTGATCCCAACCAGATCTCTCCCAGATTCCCACCAGATCACCACCAGATCCCCACTAGATTCGAACCAGATCCCCACCAGATCTCTATTAGATCCCCACCAGATCATTATCAGATCCGCACTAGATCCCCACCAGATCCCCACCACATCTTTACCTGATCCCAACCAGATCTCTCCCAGATTCCCACCAGATCCCCACTAGATTCGAACCAGATCCCCACCAGATCTCTATTAGATCCCCACCAGATCATTATCAGATCCGCACTAGATCCCCACCAGATCACCAACAGATCCCCACCAATCTTTACCAACCCAAACCCCCAAAATTCCCACAGATCACCACAGATCCCCACTAGATTCGAAGAATCCCCACAACCCACGCAGATCTCTATTAGATCCCCACCAGATCACCATCAGATCCGCACTAGATCCCCACCAGATCAGCACCAAATCCCCGCCAGATCCCCACCAAATCTTCACCTGATTCCCACCAGACACTCACCACTTCCCCCCACTTCCATCTTACCCTATCCCACTCCACACACAACCCACCTGCAACTACTGTAATGATAAAAGCTGGTCCGATATTTATCATTTCTTCGGCAAATCGATTCATTTTGCTAATTACTAACTATCTCTTGAAAGTACGAATCAGACGATTTTTAAAACTGTAGGAGATATAACGTTTTTTCCAAATTACGGGGGCGGGAGGGGGTTTTGCCAAAAATTGAAACAAACTTGATCTGCGTGCAGATAAAAGAAGCATTTGTCCCATACATGTCCAACCTCTATCTCTTACCATCTCTGAGATCTAGGTGTTCATACAGACAGACGGACGGACGGACGGACAGACGGACAAGGCTGCTGATCAGGAATATACATCTTTTAGTCGGATAATAATTCCCTCCGCCCTTTTTACTCTACGAGTAACGGGTATAAAAATAGAGGGAAGTTAACTTCGGCTGTACCGAAGTTTATATACCCTTGGATCATAATATATGCTGCCAGTTTGATACATGGCTATACGATATATTCATCAAAAAAGTTTTTCTCACTAGAACTACATTTTGGACCGATCGTTCCTATGGCAGCTATATGCTATAGTCTTCCGATTTAAATCAAACTTGACAAAATTGTGTGGTAGTATATAATATAGATCTGTACAAAGTGGGAGCGATAGCATTGAAAACAAAAAAGTTTTTCTCACTAAGACTTTTTTTCAGACCTATCTTTTGTATGGCAGCTATACTATATAGTTGTCCGATTTATAAAACTCGGTGAAATTATGTGAAATCATAGAAAACTTATAAATAAGGGGGTTGGGAGCGATAGCATTGAAAACAAAACAAAAAGAGTGTGTGTCATGAGACCACGTACGACAGCTTTTACTTGATACAACCGATTTAGTATGGCAAAAAGACACTTTTTGATTCTGTATAAAAAATGTTATATAATTTAAAAATAGAGGGGAAGCTAACTTCGGCTGTACCGAAGTTTATATACCCTTGGAGCATGATATATGCTGCCAGTTTTTTATATGGCAATACGATATATTCATCAAAAAAGTTTTTCTCACTAGAACTACATTTTGGACCGATCGTTCCTATGGCAGCTATATGCTATAGTCATCCGATTTAAATCAAACTTGACAAAATTGTGTGGTAGTATATAATATAGATCTGTACAAAGTGGGAGCGATAGCATTGAAAACAAAAAAGTTTTTCTCACTAAGACTTTTTTTCAGACCTATCTTTTGTATGGCAGCTATACTATATAGTTGCCCGATTTGCATAAAACTTGCTGAAATTATGTGAAAGCATAGAAAAACTTATAAATACGGGGGTTGGGAGCGATAGCATTGAAAACAAAAAAGTTTTTCTCACTAAGACTTTTTTTCAGACCTATCTTTTGTATGGCAGCTATACTATATAGTTGCCCGATTTGCATAAAACTTGCTGAAATTATGTGAAAGCATAAAGAACTCATAAATACGGGGGTTGGGAGCGATAGCATTGAAAACAAAAAAGTTTTTCTCACTGAGACTTTTTTTTCAGACCTATCTTTTTGTATGGCAGCTATACTATATAGTTGCCCGATTTGCATAAAACTTGCTGAAATTATGTGAAAGCATAGAAAACTTATAAATACGGGGGTTGGGAGCGATAGCATTGAAAACAAAAAAGTTTTTCTCACTAAGACTTTTTTTTCAGACCTATCTTTTGTATGGCAGCTATACTATATAGTTGCCCGATTTGCATAAAACTTGCTGAAATTATGTGAAAGCATAAAAAACTTATAAATACGGGGGTTGGGAGCGATAGCATTGAAAACAAAAAAGTTTTTCTCACTAAGACTTTTTTTCAGACCTATCTTTTGTATGGCAGCTATACTATATAGTTGCCCGATTTGCATAAAACTTGCTGAAATTATGTGAAAGCATAGAAAACCTATAAATACGGGGGTTGGGAGCGATAGCATTGAAAACAAAAAAGTTTTTCTCACTAAGACTTTTTTTCAGACCTATCTTTTGTATGGCAGCTATACTATATAGTTGCCCGATTTGCATAAAACTTGCTGAAATTATGTGAAAGCATAGAAAACTTATAAATACGGGGGTTGGGAGCGATAGCATTGAAAACAAAAAAGTTTTTCTCACTAAGACTTTTTTTCAGACCTATCTTTTGTATGGCAGCTATACTATATAGTTGCCCGATTTGCATAAAACTTGCTGAAATTATGTGAAAGCATAAAGAACTTATAAATACGGGGGTTGGGAGCGATAGCATTGAAAACAAAAAAGTTTTTCTCACTAAGACTTTTTTTCAGACCTATCTTTTGTATGGCAGCTATACTATATAGTTGCCCGATTTGCATAAAACTTGCTGAAATTATGTAAATTTTTCTATTTTTCAGACTATTTTTGCGCTTCTTAAGTTCCCGATTTATAAACTGGAAATTGAAAGCATAGAAAACTTATAAATACGGGGGTTGGGAGCGATAGCATTGAAAACAAAAAAGTTTTTCTCACTAAGACTTTTTTTCCGACCTATCTTTTGTATGGCAGCTATACTATATAGTTGCCCGACTTGCATAAAACTTGCTGAAATTATGTGAAAGCATAAAGAACTTATAAATACGGGGGTTGGGAGCGATAGCATTGAAAACAAAAAAGTTTTTCTCACTGAGACTTTTTTTCAGACCTATCTTTTGTATGGCAGCTATACTATATAGTTGCCCGATTTGCATAAAACTTGCTGAAATTATGTGAAAGCATAAAGAACTCATAAATACGAGGGTTGGGAGCGATAGCATTGAAAACAAAAAAGTTTTTCTCACTAAGACTTTTTTTCAGACCTATCTTTTGTATGGCAGCTATACTATATAGTTGCCCGATTTGCATAAAACTTGCTGAAATTATGTGAAAGCATAAAGAACTCATAAATACGGGGGTTGGGAGCGATAGCATTGAAAACAAAAAAGTTTTTCTCACTGAGACTTTTTTTTCAGACCTATCTTTTGTATGGCAGCTATACTATATAGTTGCCCGATTTGCATAAAACTTGCTGAAATTATGTGAAAGCATAGAAAACTTATAAATACGGGGGTTGGGAGCGATAGCATTGAAAACAAAAAAGTTTTTCTCACTAAGACTTTTTTTTCAGACCTATCTTTTGTATGGCAGCTATACTATATAGTTGCCCGATTTGCATAAAACTTGCTGAAATTATGTGAAAGCATAGAAAACTTATAAATACGGGGGTTGGGAGCGATAGCATTGAAAACAAAAAAGTTTTTCTCACTAAAACTACTTTTTCAACCGATCGTTCCTATGGCAGCTATATGCTATAGTCATCCGATCCGGCCGGTTCCGACAAATGTGCAGCGTATTTATACCAAAAGACTTCGTGCAAAGTTTGGTTGAGATAGCTTTAAAACTGACGGAGGAGATAGCATAGAAACAGACGGACAGACGGACAGAAGAGGGACAGACGGACAGACGGACATGGCTATATCAACTCAGCTCGTCATGCTGATCAAGAATATATATACTTTATGTGGTCGGAGATGTTTCCTTCTGTGCGTTACAAACATCCGGACAATTTTAATATACCCTCTCCAAGGGTATAAAAAAGAATAGGTCCCTGTCAAGTCACTGTCAATTCACTGTTATGTCACTGTCAAGTCACTCTTGCCAGGTCACTGTTAAGTCACTATTAAATCACTATTAAGTCACTGTTAAGTCACTTTTAAGTCACTGTTAAGTCTGTTAAAAACTTGAGTATCTAATAAACAATGACAACAAAAAAAAAAATTTTTTTGGAAATTCACACTTTTGGGGCCGTTTGGGAGGATGTAGAAGTGTTCAGATTGTAAAACCTTGTTCAGCATAGTTGCTTGGTATCTCAAAAGCTTCTTTTTTGCCAAAGAAAGTATGCGAAAAATTCTGATTTTTTTAAAGTTATACTCGAAAAAGTAGAAAAATACGATTTTGAAAAAAAGTTTTTAAAGAAATACTACCGGAAAACATGAATTTTTTAAAAATCTTTGTACGAAGAATTAATTCTGCGGACTGTCAGCTACAACTTTGCCGAAGACAGTTTGCAGCTTTCGCTAAAACTGAATGAGCTGTTTGCCCAAAACTAATGACACCTTTTTTTGGTTGGCACACCCAATTTCAAAAACTTTGAGGGTCCATAAAAATAAAAGTGCTTCCAATCTAGCCAAACGCTGATAGGGATTTACTCAGTTCGGGTAGCACTATCGATTCCGCATAGTGGTGCTTGGTAGTTTTTTTGACTGTTGCACAGTGTTACCAACTCAGCAAATCTATGGAAGCCTAGCGTATTTTTATTTACGGACTTCGCGCAAATTAACTCAGCTGGACAATTTCAGTATGTATGTATGTCAATAATCAAAATAGATGGAAGCTAACTTCGCCTCGACCGAAGTTTATATACCCTTGGAGCATGATATATGCCAGCCAGTTTTATATATGGCAGCTGTCTATCTCTATAAATATAAAAGAGAGTGTCCTGACTGATTCACTGACTGACTGACTGACAGATTGGCAATCATCGCACAGCCTAAACGGTAAGAGATAGACTGCTGAAATTTGGACAGGAGTTTCTGTTAGTGGTGAAAGTGCGTAATAAGACGGGGTTTTGGAAAATTCCACCCGGAAAAGTCGGAAAAGCGTCGGAAAAGTTTGTAAAATGGCGTACACCAACACAAATCGTGCGAAAAACGATGGACTAGTTCAATGTTGAAGTGAACGAATGTGAAGTTCTATTAAGATTGCAGATTGTGGTTATAAATCAAACCGATAGCATTCACGCATACCATTTTTACCTTAAAATTTCTTCAAAGCATTCAACAAGAGCCATACGATGATGATGTGATGTTTGAGTATGGGGTGTAAACAAGGCCAATTTATTTTTCATCCGATTGACTTGAAACTTGGTTTGTATGCAAAGTACGCGAAATAATTCCCGATTTTGGAAAATCCGCCCACGAGGAAAATGACCGGAAAATTCTGTATGAAAAAAACTATTTTTCATCTGATTGACTTGAAACTCGGTTTGTAAGTATAGAATACGAAACATTTTGAAATGTGATTTTCTGAAGTTGGAAAATTTGACCTGACGGTCGGAAAATTCCCGGAAAATTCTGCATGCAAATAAAGTAGTTTTCATCCGATATGCTTGAAACTCGGTTTGTAAGGACAGAGTACGAAATAATTAAAAACGAGAAAGGCAAAGCTAACTTCGTCTGTACCGAAGTTTTGATACACTTGAAATAGCTTGTCTCAACGGTTAGCGACTTCGATCAAACTTCGCAGATCAGCTTAAAAACATTACATATTACCCATGATCGTGTTTGAGAGCAGTAATATTGAGAACAAAACAGTTTTTCTTACTAAAACCCATTTTCCGAACGAACATTTGTATGGCAGCTACAAGAAGTAGTCATCCGATCCGGTCGGTTCCGACATATTAGCAGCGTGCAGTAAAAAGAAGACTCTGTGCAAAGTTTCAGCTCGATAGCTCCAAAACTGAGGGACAAGTTCGCGTAGAAACAGACAGACGGACGGACGGACAGACGGACGGACAAAGCTTAATCGACTCAGCTCGTCATGCTGATCAAGAATATATATACTTTATGTGGTCGGAGATGATTCCTTCTATGCGTTGCAAACTTCTGGGCAAAATTATAATACACTTTTCAAGTGTATAATGAGATTTTTGTATGTCGGAAAATCCGCCCCAGGCGTGAAAATAACCGGAAAATTTTACATGCAAAATAACTATTTTTCATCCGATTGACTTGAAACTCGGTTTGTACGGTCAAAATGAAAATTCATTTGTTATTTAATTTTCCTTTGTTGAAAATAACGCCGGGATGCCCACTGGGAAGTGAATGGGATGCGGGTGGTTTGTTGTTTTGGAAGTAGGTGGAAAGTGGGTGGTAAGTGGTTGTGAAGTGGGTGGAATGTGGCGGGAAGTGGGTGGGATGTGGGTGGTATGCAGATGCGAAGTAGGTTGAATGTGGGCGGGAAGTGGGCGGGATGTGGGCGGAAAGTGGGTGGGAATTAAGTGGGAACTGGGGAAAATTGGGTGGGATGTGGGTGGACTGTAGGTGGGAAGTGGATCGGATGAGGATGGGATGTGGGGGGAAGCGGAAGGGATGTGGATGTGATGTGGGTAGACTGTAGGTGGGAAGTGGATGGGATGTTGATGGGATGTGGGTGGGAAGTGGGAGGGAAGTGGGTGGGATGTGGGCGGGAACTGGGTGGAATTGGATGTAGAGTGGATGGGAGGGATGGGGGTGGGAGTTGGAAGCAAAGAGCATACTGTTAAAGGCGCAGCGAAGCGCGTCGGGTTATTTGCTAGTACGATGTATTCATCCGACTTTGTTCAAAATCTCCAACATTATGTTGAAACACATAATATTCATAACTGGAAGGTACTAAGACGCTACCATTGGAAACAAAAAAGTTTTTCTTCTATGGCAGCTATATGCTATAGTCATCCGATTTGGATCAAACTTGACGGAATTGTCTGGTAGCATATAAAATTGTTCTGTAACAAGTTTGGGAGCGATAGCATTGTAAACAAAAAAGTTATTCCTAATAAGACTTTTTTTCAAACCTATATTTTGTATGGCAGCTATACCATAAAGTTGTCCGATTTTTAATAAATCTTAGTGGAGTTATGTGAAAGCATAGAAAACTTATTAATTCGAGGTTTGGGAGCGATAGCATTAAAAACAAAAAAGTTTTTCTCACTGAAACTACTTTTCCAACAGATTGTTCCTATGGCAGCTATATGCTATAGTCATCCGATCCGGCCGGTTCCGACAAATGTGCAGCGTATTTATACCAAAAGACTTCGTGCAAAGTTTGCTTACGATAGCTTTAAAACTTAGGGAGGAGATAGCATAGAAACAGACGGACGGAGAGACGGACGGACAGACGGACTGACAGACGGACATGGCTATATCAACTCAGCTCGTCACGCTGATCAAGAATATATATGGGGCATTCCATAGAAAAAGAGTTTTTTTTTGGGATGATGTCTCCGAATTGGATGATAATTGGCCCAAAGGAAGATTATTATGAGAGAAGCTTAACCCCAAAATGTGAGCTTTTTTGGAGCTCTTTTGCAGAAGTTCTACGCTTAAAAGTGTAATATTGTGAATTTTTTAAATTTTCAATTACTCGAAAACGGTTTAAAATAGAGCTTTGCAGTTTTTTTCCAAATGTTCAGGATTAAAAAGTCCTTTTAAAAAATATTTTGAAAAATTTTATATTTTTACCTTTCTTAAAAAAGGAGGATTTTTTCAAAAAACTTAGTCTAGCAAAAAAGACCCGTCCTTCTAAAATTCTCAAAAATATATGTGAAAGCCGAATCTTTTCCAAACATTTTGAGTGCCCGAACATATCGGTAGCTTGAAAATTGAGGAAGTTATATCCATTTCTGTCATGTAATCTTAAACATATCAGTATGAAATATTTATCAAAAATTTCTAATAAATTTTATTTTTGGTTTTTTTTTGCCCAAACATCCCTTTTGAGCTAATAAATAAAATTTTAGGACCCAGAAAAGAACGCTTTGGTTTTAAGGCTTACAGAAAAAGGTATAAAAAAAGACTTTCAATGACTTCGTCTTGGTGTGGACACCGATTTCGAATTATTCAATCGGTACAGAATTCTAGCAGCGACCTGTATTGGCACAGCGTGTAATACGACCGGGTCCTTTTCTTTCTTGTTTTTTTATCAACTAAATTAGTCTAAAAATAAAAGTAAATAGAAAAGTAAAACTAAAACAATTTGCATTCATAGTAATAATATAATAAATTAGTAATAATATAGTAATAATAATAATAATAATAATAATAAGATGATCTAAAAAATAAACTACACTCTAACTAATTTTGAAATTGGACTTCTTGATTTCGTCTTGACTGTAAGTGAGGAATCATTCACAAGAACCGCGTGATAAATACCAAGCTTACCTTTGATAGTTTTACAATTTTCGAACCTGGTTTTCAAATATTTTGTACACTGTCACTGTTATCTTTTGGGGTGCAAAAAAACATTGATGGTTTTCAAATTATCATTTGCCCATTGCTAAAGGTTTTCAGCTGTTAGTATATCATTCTTGTTCCTTCTTGAAAGCAGTATTGCCGGGCAAGCCGCTCCCCTTCCATATCACAAGAAAAATTATGTGGGAATCCCTTTCACAAAGTTTACCATCGTACGTGGGCAAATTAAGAACAGAAAATAAAATTTATTAGAAATTTTTGATAAATTTTTCAAACTGATATTTTTGAGATAACATGACAAAAATGGCCATAAATTCCTCAATTTTCAAGCTACCGATATGTTCGGGAACTCAAAATGTAAGAAAGATGCTTCTTTCACATATATTTTTTTGAGAATTTTTGAAGGATGGGTCTTTTTTGCTAGACTAAGTTTTTGAAAAATCCTTCTTTTTTTTAAAAAAGGTAAAAAAATATAAAATTTTTCAAAATATTTTTTAAAAGGACTTTTTAATCCTGAACATTTGGAAAAAAAACTGCAAAGCTCTCTTTTAAACCGTTTTCGAGTAATTGAAAATTTAAAAAATTCACAATATTACACTTTTAAGCGTAGAACTTCTGCAAAAGAGCAAAAAAAAAATTTCTCTCCAACTTTGAAAACCGACCGAGACATCATCCCAAAAAAACTTTTTCATGGAATGCCCCATATCTTTGAGCGTTACAAACTCGACAATTTCATATACCCTCTCCAATAATAATCGGCCTTTGTAGAGGGCGTCTCGGCATGATAACCGGCGACAATAACATCATCCTGATGAAGAATCACGCTCGGAACGATGCAGTCAGTAGGAGTCCAAGCAAAGAAAAACTTCGCGTTAGTACCTGCAATACGGCGCAGAAGCATGGGCAGTAACATCACCGGATGAGGCGGCGATTGGCTTTTTCGAGCGTAAGATTCTTCGCAGGATTAATGGATCCTTGAAAGTTGGCGAGGATTTTCGCATCCGAAGGAATGACGAACTGTATGAGCTCTATGGGGACACTAGTCTAGTCAAGCGCATAAAGCCACAACGGCTGTGCTGGCTTGGACATGTTACCCGTATGGATAAAAAAGCTCCAGCAAAAATGGTCTACAAGAAGAATGGACGACCAGGTGCGGAAAGACATTTCCAAGCTTGGTGTGAAAAACAGGTGCCAGCTCCCACAGAGTAGAACCGACTGGCGGACATAAGTTGCAGCGGCCGAGACCGTCAAACGGTTTTGATGGCCAATCAAGTAGAAGAGAAGAAGAAGTAAAACTCGGAAAATAAGGGTCGTGTTCACCAGCTTGTGCTTTTGATGACAAATAAGTCGGTGGATCTATTTCAATTGTTGGTGTGAACAAATGTGAAGTGCAATTATGATTGCTAACTTTTGTGATTTTGATTAAAATCAAACCAATAGCTTTCGCGCATACCATTTTTACCTTAAAATTTTATCAAAGCGATCAACATAAGAAAATTAACTTTTTTGATGGATGATATTTGATGTATGCTGGTGAAACTCAGCAACTCATTCTTTTTGATTTTTATTTATTTTGCTCAAGTCATAATGAATTTTTACTGAGTTTTTTATTAGCAAATTAAGTTTAATCATTATTTTTTGGGGAATAAAATAAAATTCAAAAATTAATTATTAAAGATAGATTTTTATAATAGAACTCATAATCGTTACGGTCCCTGCATATAACTGTAGTCTTAATTATACAAAGTTGATTTAACGCAAGTTGAGTTCTAGTTAAATACCGAAACGAATATCAGTTTAAATTACGGTTACGGTTATTAAAATCCAATTCTTTCGGTTCCGGTTGCGGTAACGGTTACCCACCAAACAATTTCATATAAAAATACACGTTTTGTAAGCGTTCAAATATACGCAAAATGCTTATAAAACGCTGCTGTGACATTTATAAAACGCATCAAAGTAAGCGTTTTATAATCGAAACACAATCTTAAAAAGCTTAAAAAGTCGCTTGCAAAACATGTTTTATAATTAATTTTTATACGCTTTCCATCAGCTTTGTAAATACGGTTACAAAACACGTATTGTAAGTGAAATAAGAAAGCGTTTTAAACATTTATTTTGTGAGTGTTCTGGTTGGTTATTTTTATTACTCAAAAATTAAAATTAAATTAAATTAGCGTTTTCCTTGCTTTAAGGGGAAATACAAAGTCCTCTTCCTTCCTTAATATGAGAGTGAAAGTCTCTGTAATAGAATTTAAATATAAATGTAAATGTAAATAGTTGACTTTTAACTGCAAGTGAGCAATGTTACTTACCACGAATGGCAGTGAAGGCTCGAATGCATGACATGTCCGCAGTAAATTTTCTTGCACTTGATATTGACAATCGTATATAATCTGCTTTCTTAATTTTTCCTAATATTATTGCTGCTGACATTAAATAAACTTAAGCCCGCATTTACTTGTTTAAAGAAAAATTTTCCCTTGTTCGCTCTTCAAGAAAGACAACGAGAATGAGATACACATTTTTTTCTTGCCTTTGTTTAAGGCTACCTTTTTATACCCTTGCTAAAGGGTATTATCATTTTCCCAGAAGTTTGCAACGCATAGAAATATTCATTTCCGACCCTATAAACTATATATATTCTTGATCATGGTGACGAGCTGAGTCGATTGAGCTTTGTCCGTCCGTCTGTCTGTTTCTACGCAAACTAGTCTCTCAGTTTTAAAGCTATCGAGCTGAATCTTTGCACAGAGTCTTCTTTTTGCTGCACACTGCTAATATGTCGGAACCGGATCGGATAACTATATCTTATAGCTGCCATAGGAACTATCGGTCGAAAAGTGGGTCTTTGTGAGAAAAACTTTTTTGTTTTTAATGTTAACGTGTCCCACTTCAGCATTAAATTATACGCTTTCACATAGATTTGAAGTTTTTGTCAAAATCGGATGACTATATCTTATAGCTGCATTGAAACATCGGTCGAAAAGTGGGTTTTAATGAGAAAAACTTTTTTGTTTTTAATGTAAACGTGTCTCTCTTCAGCGATTATTAATATTATACGCTTTTATACAGATTTGGAAGTTTTGGTCAAAATCGGATGACTATATCTTATAGCTGTCATAGGAATTATCGGTCGAAAAGTGGGTTTTATTTAGAAAAATTGTTTGTTTTAATGCTGGCGTTCTTAATCTCTGATGTATTATATTAAAACATTTGCAAGGGTATAAAAACTTCGGCAAAGACGAAGTCAGCTTGGCCTTCTCGTTTTTGTCTGCCTTGCCAGCTGCAGCAGCGTAGCACGAAAAGATCAGAAGTTTTGCAAAGTGAGAGAGAGAGAGAGAGGGATAGCAAGTGTTTTGTAAATGTCGCTGGCTGCCATACGACAACGCTTGCAAAAGCAATCTTACTTTAAGCTTGGTTTGCATAACGTTTGCTAAATTGCGGGCTGGGTATCTGTTTTTGTTTCAGTCCAGTTGCGATTCGGTTAGAAAATAATCGTTTCGATTACCGTTTTCAAACCGGTTAAGTATACATTATAAAGGGCAAAGTTACAAAAATTAAGTATTTTCTTAGTCAATGTCAAAACTTTTTGGAATTCCAATAGATCAAACTCGAGAACGAGAACAGGCCTGACAATTAAGCGCCACATTTAATAAGTTCTGGAAAAGAAGAAGCTTTAATGAGGTGCAATCGAGAGTCAGCAAGTCCAGGCAGTAAAAAGAGAGCTTTAAAGTTTGTTGATTGAATTTGCTAAGCCCAATTACTGAAACTCTACATATGTTTTGCCATTGATGGGCACGGTCCTTAGCGAGGAGAGTGTGACTTGGTGCGTATTCCCGACTAGTGCAAATGCATATTCGTGACTTCCACAGACGATAACTAAATAATGAAAATATTTTTATCTCACAATATTTTAAAAACCGAAATGGAACCGGTTTTTTTACGGTTATAGTTAACCAGGTATCGGTTACGGTTGCTGTCTCCAGTTACGGTTTTGGTTTGATTCGGTTATACCGTTAAAAAGAACGGTTGTTGTTCTATTTGGATCCCCACGTAAAATACAATCAAGTTGAATATAACCGACTTAATAAAACTAATCAACTAAACTAAACATCATTAAAAGTGCAATTGGAACTGACATAAATTAAGGGTTGAAGCAAATAATAGTCCGCTGATGAGCTCTTTTAGTATGGAGACAAATTGGCACAGATGAGTAGTTGAAATTACCCGAACTGATTAATTTCACAAAGTAAACCGAGTAAATGCATTTTGAAGGCGCTGTTGGCTTTTGTACTACGTAAGCGTGCCACTCCAGGCAGGACAAATTGCATATGGATACTGACAAAGAGTTGAGCGTGGCTTTTTATGTCTTTTTAATTGTTTCGATAACTTTGTTGTTTGACAAGTCCTGGCTATGGGTTTGCTTGCGGACCGCTTCTTACCCTCATGTGGGCGTTTGATGAAATCCTTGATGTCACGCCAAATTATTTTTCCATATGTTGAATTAGTCACAGTAAAAGATTCAAATTGGAAATCTTATCAATTGCGCTGCGGCTGACATTACAATGGATTTTTGTGGTTTTTATCTAATTGGTACTTGAAAGTGGCGTATGAAATGTGGGCAATCCCACCAAAAATTTACTTTCCCCAGAACTGGCTTCTGATTAGATATGAATGCCAGCCTAATGGATTAGGACACATATCTGAGCACCATACATATATGGCATTTCACAATTGAATGAGTTATGATTCTTAAATAGTATCAGACTGTTGGATGCAACAGGAACTGCACTTGTGGAAATTTATGCATATGACCATACATTATCCCCCGGTGCCTACCGTTAAGCCCATTATGGGCAGTTGAAGATTTTTGTCACCATTCCCAAGCAAAGCAACATGTTGCTGTCCCTCGTAAGCCAGTGGCCAAGTGGCAACAAAAGCAACCGCAACACGATAATACAACAAGAGTCACCGTCACCGTCACCTGCCGACGGGCTTTGCGCAGCTCAGTCCGCCCCGCACAGAATGCTATCTCACACTTTCCCATCTACGCACACGCACATGGACACGCTGTTGCTTCACCATAGCCGCCGCACATTCTTGCAGATATAAAAGCGAAGGCACCCAAAGGATGTGCGCTCATTCACTTCGGTTGAGTTCTGTGTAAACGTTGGGCGAACTCCTGTCTGAGCGAAAGCGAGTGCTACCTGTAAGCGGCGGGCGAAAGCGCAGCTAAAAAATTCAAAAGTTAACATTTAACATGTGAGTCTGTGGTTGAGTACGAAGTCAGTGTAAAAAATAACTCTGACAACAATTGAACGATTATTTGTGCTATGTGCTTTACAGTTATACAGACCAGTTAATTCTTTAATAATAAGTGGATAAATTGTTAAGTTATACATTTTCTCGCGAAATTCAATTGATAAATATGTTGAAAAAATAATTTACCATTCACCTTCAATAGTGAAAATTGCAGAGGAACTTCATGACATCGTGGGATTTGTAAGACCCATGAAAACCATCAGAGTAATTTCCTAGTCATATATTTCTAAAAAGACTCTCTGCCGAGTGTAATAGCAAATCAAATATCTCAAATTATTTCGAAACTTTATGTCTTATTAAATAAATCAGGTTCTATTTGATAAGAGTTTTTCTTTAGAAAATTCCGACAACCGCCTATTTAGAGTTAGACAGATCAACATGAAAAACAGGGGTCAATTCCGAAAAGAATTTATACTTTTGTGTTCAGTTTTTTTAAGCTTTTGATTTTGACACAGTACCCGGACAGCCATCTCGGTTAAGATATATTACCTAAGATTCGATAAATCGAACTGTTGTTGTGTACAGATCAACAATAACAACAGGGATCAATACCGAACAGAACTTATATTTTCGTGTTTAATTTTTTTTCTTTTGGTTTTGATACAGTACCCGGAAAGTTATCTCGGTTAAATTATAATACCTTAAAATTCGATAAATCAATTTGTTTAAAGAAATATAAAAAAAATAAGCGAAGGGTCTTTCAGAGGGTATTTCAAAAGATTTTCATACGATTTGCAGCCGAAGCCTTATTGCGATATTTTGATTTGATGGCAGTAGCACAGTTGAGTTCAGTGTTCAATTTTTAACAGTAATTACACAGGATGTTTTTGGTATCCATTTGGACTGGATAGTTAATTGGATATTTTCGAAGTCGATTTATTTTCGTTTAAAAAGGATATATCAGCAAAAAGGATAGTTCTTGATCCAAAGGATCTGAAAAATGTGAAAAGGATATCCAAAAATAGGGATCTTATAGTCACTTTTTGTGCTTATCACTAATTTTATTTATATTTTAATTTTTGAACAAAAAGTAATACGTGGTATCGTCGTCGGTACCGGTGATTTAAAACCTTTTGGTGGTTAATGGATCCGATACTGTTTCCTGTTTTCTAATTTTAAATTTAAGACTTTCCCAATTATTTTCCAAATTAAACTACAGGCTTACATGTAAACAACTTCAAATTAACACAAGTAAGAGTGTTGCGGTAGAGTGTCCAGACAGCAAAATACCCTGTACCAAGTAATGTGGTTCCTATGGCTTTGAATTCCTTTTATCTGTTATTTAATTTATTTAAATATATGCGGAGGCACACTTGCATATCTTTGGTGTTTTTGCTCGGATCCTATTATGGTATACAAAATAGAGAGATATTGGGCCTAACTTAATATAAATTAAGTCACTAGGTTCAAACTTAAAAAATGTAGTTCTGACAGCTTATCGCGGTTAGAAGGAGAAGGAGGAGACATTTGCCAAATCTGAAGCAAACTTAATCTCTGTACGGTATACACCTACATACATGCAAAAATTTGTGGCGCTACCTCTTATAGTCTGTGAGATCAACGTGCTTATACAGAGAGAAAGACAGTTTTTCTCTGTTAAAAGATGAAGGAGGTGGAATTTTCCAAATCTGAAACAAACTCGATGTGGGTACAGAATACACCTACAAGCATGCCAAAATTGTGACTCTATGTATTACAGTCTCTGAGATCGACGCGTTCATACAGACAGACAGACGGACATGGCTATATCGAATCGGCTGTTGATGCTGATCAAGAATAGATATACTTTATGCGGTCGAAGGTGCTTCCTTCTGTCTGTTACATTACATTTGCACAACTTCATAATCCCCTTTTAGCCATTTTTAATGGATACAGGCTATAATAAAGTTTTTAATAAATACTGCAAACAGGTACAGAACCGGTTAGGGATGGCTTTTTGCGTCTCTTGAACCATAACATGATCCTTCTAAATATATGACCTCTTGAAGCTGCACCCGAACCACTAGCTAGTTAAAGTTGCATACCAAAATATTCTATAAAATTACTAGTTTTTTAAATTTAATCACGAAGAACCTAGGTAAGGTCTGGATGCGATGGGTGGGAGCAAGAAATCGCTCCGTCACTTAGGTCACAGAGAGCCCATGGTGATTTCATATTTATCAAAAGCATTCATATTGCGGAAAACTTATGCAGCCACAGATTAAATTTGGGAAGATACTCTGAGTCATTTAAATTACTTATACTTTTTATGAACAAAAAACTGTAAAATTTTTACTTTAATGCCAATTCAATTCAAACCCAGTAATAGCAAAACTCTGACCCGGTGGGACCAATCACTTCTACATTACTAAATAGATTGCAATGAGCGGGTTAATTTTATAATAGATGTGCATCTTATAACCAGAAAAAAAATTTTATACCATTTTCTTGTCGGAGAAAATTTCACTTAAGCTAAAATGTGATTTATTTGACGCTATGTGGCTGATAAAAGCCTTAATGTCGCCTAAGTCAATTATCGGTTTTATAACTGGTGTATGAAGGATAAACAGAATATTCAATTATATTTTGAAAAACAAAATCAACAAAACAAAACGGGAGATCTACACTTTTTTCAGGGCTGCAAAACCCTCTAAAATCGGGAGGGGTTTACTCCAGGACTCGAACCCGTGAAATTTTAGGGAGGCAGCATCACAGTTTCCAAATATTTCAAGCCCATAGCACAGTGCAGGTATAAAGTAAGTCTTTGCGATTAAAAGTCTGAGGTTGGTCGGTAAATAATTTTGAGTCAAGGAAAGCTGTCTTAGTACTCCGTACGTTTTGTCAGTTGCCCTAGTCACGTGATTGTAAAATGTAAATGCAAAGTTGGCTATACAGTCCCAAAGGGGCCAAGCCAAGCATCTCTCACGTGATCTCATGTTATAAAGTAACGTTGAATGTAATACCTAGGTTGTGTCTGTGATTCATATTTTATAGGCTTGTTCTTAATTTGTAGCTTAGGAAGTTCAGTTGTATTCAAGGATTTTTTGTATATTACAATACACTTACACTTTGTGGGATTGAGTGACAGCCCGTTACATTTAGCCCAATTATTAACACTTAACAAATCTGTATTACAAACATCTACACACTCATTTATTTGATTTAGAGGACGACTAACATTCATTTGAACATCATCGGCATAAATGTGGACATTACAATTAGACAACAAACATATCTGGGATGTTATCTAAATGTAAAGAAAACAGAAGTGGTTTCTAGGTTCTAATTACCTAAACTCGTTAACGCAGGCGCCTTGTAGGGATGGAGCTCAAAGACAGTGCGTATCTATAGAAATCAATATATTGAATATAATACCACCAGCGCTTTCATGCAAACAAAAAGTGTATGGCTGAAAAGCGAACTGGTCCAGTAGTCAAAAAAATTATGCATATTCTGTCGTAATGTTAATGAATCTCGTCAACATTGCCGAATCGAATAAATCCCAAAATTTCAGTTGCGTAACACAAATTCATACTGTGTCCTTATACTTGCAGCTTTTCTCCACATTGCACACCGGGAGAAAAGGAAAAAAATGGCTGGCCGAAATTGCAAAATTGGAGGTTTTAATACTGTTGCATTAAGTTTCTTAAACAGTAGCCAAGTAACCTTTGAGGTCGGAAATGGATAGTTTTGAAGGTTGCAGAACGGTGTTCCGCAGTTAACGAAAAAGCAAAGCTAACTTCGTCTGTACCGAAGTTTAAATGCGACCAATTTTCGCAGATAAGCTATTTGTTATTATAATTTGAATCCTGACAGAGTTTAAGAGCGCTGTATGGAATTTATGTTTTGAATGATTTTCATAGAACAATTTTATCCGAAAATGATCAAAATCGTCAAAATTGTGCTGAAACAGAAAATATTTATAGCTGGATGATAAAAGGCGCTACCATTGAAAAAAATTTTATCAATGGAACTACTTTTTTGATTTGGATCAAACTTAGCAGAATTATGTGGAAGCATATAATTTTTTTTGTGGGCGAGTAGCTCAGCGGTTGGTGTGCTGGCCTGCAGTGAGGGAGGTCGTGCGTTCGATCCCGCGAAAAAAGTTTTTTCCTTATTTTAGAAAATAGCTTTAACACATCCGGTCACCATCACTAGGGTGCCCCAAAAAAAATTTCGTTGCACCGGCATTTTCTGAAATTTGGGTATTACAAGCTTCCGAAAAATTATACAATAAATCGTATTAGTAAAATTCCTTATTGCCACCAAGAAAAAGTAAAATTTTAATAAAAATTGGCTTTGATGGACAAACCGTGGTACGCCAAGATGCCCTGAACTAAAGTATTTTAATGATATGATCTGTTTTTCTGCTGCTTATGAAACACTTTACTAATAAAATTTGTTTCTTAACTTTGGTGAAGCTTGTTTTACCCTAAGTGGTCAATGTTGTTCTAAGGCAATTGCTGGTACAAAATTGCCTATAAGCCGCGAACCAAGTCTTCGTTGGCAAAACTGAAAACACAGACCTGTATATTTTTTGATCTGGTATATGACCTATATTAATTGATTTGTGGGTGAGTCTAAAAATGGTCTCCAATTCGCGGTTTTTTGGCTGTCGAGTACCATGTCTTTTGGTTATGCAATAGCCTATTATACCATCATAAAAAAATTTTAATGAAAATTTACCGTGTGCTTTTAAAGATATTCAAAAAAAGTTGACCTCTTCGGGGGTACTAAAATGCCGATAGAGTGAATTTTTTTGCGTTCCCAAAGACCCTGTCCACATTTGCTGAGTTTTAGAGAATTTTATCTTAAACCATTAAAATCTACGTTAAAATTGTTGTCGTTGTGTGTTGTAAGTACAAAAAACCGAGGCTTCATTTGAAAAACTGGGTGCAAATCCAAAACTCATGGTTTATGCTCATTAAAGTAAAATTTTGGACTTTTTTTTTAAAATGTTGATTTTAAAACTAAGAAAATCGTGGTTATTTACCATGTTATAAGTAAAAATCGAAATCAATACGGAAAACCCCATTTGTGGGGGAAATTCGATTTATGAAATTCGATAAATTCGATTAGCTGAAAAAAATCTCAAAAATACTTTACTCTATAAGCTTTCAGAAAATGCCGGTGCACCCGAGAAAATAAAAATAAATGTTTTTTGGTACACCCTAACCTTCACCAGCTATTGGCGCCAGCTGGAAGTAACTAGCCATGAAAAAGCTTCTCGAAACTTTGCCGTTCGGATGCGGCGTTAAACTGTTTCGGCGTTTGTGCGAAAAATGATAAGCACACACGCAAAAATACGTCTTTAACTTAGGCTCTCGGTTGGTATGAGTCTTCATTCTAAAGCTGTAGAATGTGTCAAAAATTGAGTATTTTTCAAATGGCGCTGTTTAAAAAAGTAATCTACCGTATAACACGCCATTGTTCCCATTGCTCCGAGAGTTAGTTTTCGTGAACTGGAGTCACTCAGACGCCTCGATTCGAGGCCCCGGCACTCACAAGCAAACGTTGCAAAAAAATATATCAATTTCTGAACGTATCTTTAATGGAAAATGTGAACATCATTGGTAAGGAAATCCTCAAACTTCACCTGCGTACTGTGGCCTGGAACACCATTTACTTGCAGCTTGGACTTACATTGTATTTATTTTTGCTTTTCCAATGGCATTTCCAAATTTCCATACATTCTTATTAGTTGCATTCCTTTTCTGCAGTTGGTATAAATCTGACCTAGAGAAATGTCGTAGGATTGGATAACTTCTTGAATCTGTCATTCATATTACAAGGAATTTCTATATGTTTCTGTATGTCTCGTGGGAAAAACTACTTAATTTATTGAACCGAACCGAATTTTTTTGAAAATGTGGTCCGGTTTGGGTTCAGGTTCGAGGAGTCAAAAATAGCAAAAATTAGCAATTACCGATTTGTGATCTTCGATTATTAATGAGTATCTGCAATGGCATTGATTCCAGTATTTAATATATTCAGTGGCGTTAGTGCTTCTTATCAAAGAAAACCACTCACACAAATAAGCATTAGAAAAAAAATATGAAATTTCATGTAATGTTTGCACATAGGTAGGCTGATCTTCCAACGATTATACTTTTTGTTCGATTCTTTTTCAACAATCATGATTGTCAAATCGACCAATTGTCGGGTTGTTGTAAAATCGGCAATCATATATCAAATTGTAAATCGAAATTATCTGTGAATGAGCCCAATGTATCAAAAGTGTTTTTTAATTTTTTTTGGACAAGTCGAAAACAAGAAAACGAAAGCGTAACCTAATTTAACTCACATGTTCATAAAAAATGTTGTACACAAATGAAAAGGTTTAGAAAAAACCTGAGTAGAAAAACATAAAAATTACAATCTTACTGTAAAGAATTGTTCGTTCTGCCACTGAGAGCTAGGCGATATAGACCATTCGCTAACAGAAGCTCAGTACTCAACAACAAAATCTTCGTTCGGAAAGAAAGAGAGGAGAAAACGCATATGAATTTGTTGTTTCATAAGGCATGTTAGAAGGCTACACACGCCAGCTATACCTTTGCGTAAATCAACAACGAATGTGTGTCTTGCAGAATGCGCTTTGGCACAACTGATTTACACCATCTTCGAAAATCTTCGGCAAAAAAAAAATAATAATCAAAGACGCTGGCTCTAGGTCTCGTTATGTTTGCACATAACTTCAAAAAGCAGGAACACAACACAACACAAAGGAGGCTAGGTAGACATACAGCTGTTTCATTGGTACCTCTACCAATCATCAGTGCCTTTCGCCTAATATACTGGCCCCAACGACTCTTACTCCATGCCGGAGCTGCCATAATCGTTGCCATCAAGAGAATCGAATGATGGTAAGTGGGATTTTTAAGTAAAAAGCCGAATAACCCTGTCGATTTTTGGAAGCGAGAACATTTAACAATTCCGATTCTGCATGATTTTATCGAAAACAAGAACAGCGGTGTATATTTATGTTTGTTCATAACTTTTACAACTTTTCAAGAACCTCTCGGTTTTATTATAAGCAGGCTTTGCCTATCTTCTGCAAGTCGGCAGAGCCCATTGCAATGACTGTTTGCGAATTTCAAAGGCAGCACAAGTGCAAAAAGTGACAACAACAGACAACGTCAAATTGACAGAAGTAGTCTTTGTGTAGTGGGGGAAATTCTATCGCCCCAGTTAACACACTTGGAATAAGTATATCTTTAGTGTGTCTTCCAGAAATCTTTTGTTATTATTCACTCTATCGCTGGATATAAGAAATAAATGAGTAGATAAAGTGCGCTAGACTGATTCTTGTGATGCAGGAACAGCTAATACAACAAATGCGATATTGTCAAGCTCTTCACAATGATAGTTTTTCCAAAAGTTTAAAGCAAAGAAATTGCTTTTGCTTTTCATCATCAGAAGAAGATAAACATGGTGAAGAATCATTAATTCTTTTATTTACCATTCTTTAAGCTTTTACTTATTAGTTCCTTTTGAATATTATAAAATAAAGTAAAATGTTTCTTTGAAGCTGTTTTTACCTAGGCTTAAAAATTGGGGAAATAACAAACTTTACATTTACAGCAGCTTAAAAAAAAAAATAAAACAGAACATCTTTTTTGAACCGAACCATTTTAAATTTGTTTTTGCTCCGGTTCAGGTTCGGGTTCGGAAAGAAAAATTTTTATGCTCCGGTTCAGGTTCGGTTCGGACTTCCCGAAAATTCCGGGGTCTCCGACTCCGGAGCGGTTCAACTCCGAACCGGTTTGCAGCCCTGATTGTGATCTTACCGAACCGCCATAAATTACCATAAATCAATAGTGAAGAGAATAGACCAGGACCAGAGCATACAGAATGTTTTATATAACACTGGCCAACAGCCATTTGGTCCAACCTTATTGATGACAAATTCTGATCCAGTTTTGTGCACTGATTCCAAAACTGGTCTCGGTTTTTCTCCATCAGCTCTTGTCCTTTCAAGATATCGGGGAAAAACCATTTTGCTGTTTTTGGCTTTTAAAAAATTTTGCACCTGAAATTATCTGTTTTTGAGCTCTATGCGACAGTATGCATATTAAGGTAGCCAGAAAATATATCAATGGAGCATTATCAGCAAACCCAAAAGTGCCTAAATTGGCCTTTGAAGAGAAATTTTCATCAAATTATAGTTATGGTGTATCATTTTGGGTGGTTGAATTTTATTTAAACCTGTAAAGCATGTAACCCAATGATTCTTCTAATTTCGCAAATTTTTTTATATAATCTTCTCGATAGACAAAGTTACAGTGAAAATCCTCTATTTTTCCCTATAAATTAATAAAATTTAAAAAAAAATAATAAATTTTTTTTTAATATAGGAATAATTTTTAATTTTTCAAAAAAAAATAAAAAATACGCGTTTAAAACGGAATGCTCGTCCTATGGAAGTACAATTAATATTGTAAAGAAAGGTATTAACTATGTTTTGTGACAATTTGTAAGTAAAGGTATCTATACCTGTTTATATACCTGTCATATACCTGTCCTTTAGGCTTTTAGTTGTCGAAGCTAACGATAAAATTTATGTTAAAATAATCGTCAATATTTACAGATTATAATGGACTTTGCCGTTCGGATTCGGCGTTAAACTGTAGGTCCCTTTCTCTTGTGCGAAAAATTTAAAGCACACACGCCAAGAGATTGAGAGAAGCTTGGCTTGGCCCCGTTGGAGGAGCTGTACAGCCAATTTTACATTTTTTTTTTACATAATGGTTTAAGTTTCAGCTGCGGAAACTTTCAGATTGCTGTGTTATCTGTATCAAAGCGGCTTCCCTTTTTTCGGTTCTTTTTTTTTTATGAGTAACTGTGCTTATTTGTACCGTTTGTTGGGATTATCATCTGTGCGTTTTTGTGCCATTTATTGTGATTGTCTTCTTGGTTCCTTTTGTGAATATTTAAATACTTTGTTGCGATTTAGTTGATATTTAAATGTTATGTTAACATTTTTTATTATTTTAATTTCTGCTTTAGGGGTTTCTTGTGAATGTGAATTTGGGCGCATGTATTTATTTGATAATTGAGAGAAGATTAAAACGAGAACGTAAGTTAAAGTCGGTTCTAACCGACTTCGATACACCCGTTACTCATGAGAAGAAATGTTTAATAGAGTTCCTGTGTTCCTGAGTGGAAACATCCGAAAAGTAGGCAACATTTTTTAACTCGGCTGTTTTACATCCGATCTTAATGAAAATTTCGGCGAATATAAATTTAAGTTTCAAATTTGATTATCTTACAAAATGTGGGAGTTATTCAACATTTTCTATTGAGGGGGCAGGCGTGGGCGCTTCAAAAATTTTAAACAAACTTGATCTGCGTGCAGACAATAGGAGTCTACATGTCAAATTTGGTTGTTCTAGCTCTTCTAGTCTCTGAGATCTAGGTGTTCATACAGACAGACGGACGGACGGACGGACAGACGGACGAGGTTATATCGACTCGGCTGTTGATGCTGATCAAAAATATATGTTCTTTATATGGTCGGAAATGATTCCTTCTGCCTGTTACATTTGCACGATTTTAGTATGTCGAAGGCTTTGCAGCTAGAACTGAAAATTTAAAACAAATGGAAAAACACGTTCATTATTTCTGCAAGAGTAGTTTACAAATTGGCGAGAATGCAGTCGAATAGAACTACAGTTTTGGAAAAGCATTCTGATTGGCTAGCGAAAAATGTTGCGGTTTTATTTAATTGTAATGTACAAATACCTATAAATGTTAAAGGTCGTGGTGGTCCCAGGGCAAGAATTTGTTTGTTTATGTTGGGATGGTTTTTTGTGCTTTGCAGGGACTTAGGCACACCCACTGTGTGTTATATTACTTGTTATAATATTATAGAATTATGAAAAAAAGATCCACTATGATATCTCCACTGGAAGTATTTTGGCTCCATACAAACCCGACCGCAAAATACAAAAAATTAAATTACAGAAACACTATAATTGATATCAACAAGCGGTCATATTTATTCGATAGGAAATCGGTTAAATTATATTAATTTTAGAAATTCTTGTTGTTGTCCCAGCGGTTGTTGTTGCATTCCTGTTCAAAGTTGGCCAAACATTTGAAACATAGTCGCATGGTTGCAAAAAAATATTCAGAACGAATTATATGAAGAGAAAACTAAAGACGGGGTTTTCTTAAGAACTGATGTAATTTTGGTGTGAACTAGGATATAATGGATCAGTCAATAAGTAGCGAAGTTATGGGGTTGCAAAGTCAAAATTTCGAAAATCGACTTTTTTCCACTCTATTTGTCTTAGCTCCGTTATTATTATTTTTTTTTTTTTTTGCACAAACTTAATATGCTCTGTGTACCTTTGGTACAGAGTATAAAAAGTAAACTACCGTTAAACATTTTTGTATACTCGTATATTATGAAAAAACATACCTTCAGTTGGAAAATTTGTGCTGCACATTTCCTCGCAGACTTGAAAAATAGGTACAGCTGACTCCCATATTTGTTACACGGCGTCAAAATAAGTTCGGATCGGTTAGTTTAGAATAAATCCATTTCGGAAAAGGGTTAAACCCCCAGTTTGTGTTTAAGAAAACAGCTTGTAAAATCTGCATTTCAAATATTATTCGAAATATTACTCGTTTTTGGGTAATAATGTGGTAATTCGCCCTTCTCATTCTGCCACAGCCTTTTTATGTTTTCTGTGTGAAAATGAGTTTGCAAAATAAAATCGCAGTGGACTTTTGGTAATTCTTGTTGGTCCTTGTTGGTCTTTCCACCACAGAAACACAGAAACAATTTAATAAATGAACCTTTTTGTCCTATCACTCAGTCTGCCATCGATTTATACATTTTGTAGACGTTAAAAGGCATTTGTGCTCAACCTAAAATTTCAGAATTTTGATTTAACTTCAAGACAAAAATGGATACGCAGTTAATTTATATATTTTGCAATTTATGAAAATTTTTATAGTATAACATGAATAATTATGACATCTTTAAAAACTATGAAAGTATGGCCTTCGCTTCCAAACTCAAATTTGTGCCTACCACTGCTTTAAACAAGTCAAGATTATAGAACTTTTTTAGGCAGGCTCTAGGTCATTAAGTTATGGATATTGTCCACAACTTTTCTAAAACAGGACACGCACAACACTACAAAGGAGGCTGGTTGACAGTATAACGCTATTTCATGAATACCAATTCAATCTTCAGCTGTCTGCGCCTGTCCTTAGTGTGTTGGCAAAGGTTGCCTCATGACAGAATTGCTATGAATGCTTGGGAATCCCAAAGGCAAGCTCATAGCTCATTGTAGTGTCCTGTTTTAGAAAAGTTGTGGACAATATCCATAACTTAATGACCTAGAGCCTGCCTAAAAAAGTTCTACGATTTTCAATCAAAAAGGTCACTAAAACAATCACTTTGTGAAGTCAAGATTATTTATCGAATTTCCGAAAAAATTATAAAGAACGAATAAACGATACTCAGGTTATGACCAAAAGAAAGTTCACTGCCGAAGCGCAGCAGCTACGCTGCATTCAGCTGCTACTGCAGATACAGGGTAAATTACAGTCGGGCTGGACCGACTTTCTTACTTGTTCTTATACACGAGGCTTGTGTCACATCGCATCACTGCAGTGGGACAGGGCTATTAAACTGTGATTTAAACAAGCTCATACAGGGTATAAAAACACGGGCACTTCTCGTTTTTTAAATCATTATTTTTAAACTAAACTTTTAACCAAGACTTAAAAATTAATTACTTTTTCAAATCAACTTTAGAAAATTCAGACCAGGCCAGAAATGCATAAATTTCGTATTAATACTGAACGACTGTGTAGCTTAGACGACGAACTCAAACTTCCGCCAATTACGGTTCAGCCCCGGATGCTGTTAAGTTCGAGCATTAGCAACAAATGACTAAATGATTCAAGTGCTAAGATGGTTAATGAAATAAAACTCTTTCGACTTCGGAAAAGTTATCTCAGTGATGCCGGCCCATGCCATGGCCTAATGAAAATAGCTCGACTTCTTATGTACTTTTGCTTTGCATTGCCAAACTGCCAACGACGGACATCTAAAACAACCTGTTGATGGGCCCGACAAGCCAATGAGTGACTTTTACGTCAGCAATAATAAATATGTACGAAATTATGATTTTGCAAGAAGGCTAATAGAAAACGAAAAACTTTACCCAACAAGCAAGACTCCAGGGCAGCGGCAGACTCCTCCAATCAATATTTATGAGTTGCGAGGCAAACTGATGCCGGGCTTGGAAATGCAGAGTGGGCCTCGTGCAGTGCCAACTTTTGTTGTGGCTCCGCAGGCTCCGATAATAGTTTTTTGTTACCACTTGGCGAAAATAAAGTGCTTCTCAAAGATACCCAGTTGTACAATTTAATATTTCTGCCTGGGGATGCAGAAGTATACCACTTGAATCCAGTTCAGGCAGAGCCGCTCAAACTATCGCTATTCCATTGGCGACTTATTGTAACTTTACCAATGATATCCGTATGCGATGTTTTCTCATGACTGAAAAGCAACAGGGTCTATTTTTATTGCTCTTTAGCTTGTTTTTTTTTTGGTCAAAATAAATAGGCAAATATAAACATTTGAAATTCCGTACAAATATTCGGCAGCCATTGTCTTTGCTCCATTTAAAAACATTTAAGCGACGCATGGCTTTTTTATTGGATGAACGATTATGTACTGCGGGGCGGCTGGCAGCAATTCCCTCAGATGAGTCACAATATGCCCAATTGCACCCACCTTGGCACAACAAAGACTGTGGCTAGCTTTAAATGCCATTCATATTGATACGCCTTTTAATATTTGTACAAGCACATAGGATTTGGTACCTGTACAAACAGAGATAAAATATGAAAAATTCTATTTATTGGTATTCTGCACATTTTCGTGATATGTAGTTGGTACAAACATATTTGTTTAGTTGCCCATTAAAAGGGATGGGCATTTCATTTTTTTTTTTTGTTCAAATTTCCTTCCGCTGCCTGTTACATTGAATTTGCCTTGTCAATTTTTCGAACACCCACCTGCTGTCAACAGCCAAGTTGTGTGATAAACTACAAAATATCCAGTGCTCTGTCTCGTATTTTTGCGGTGCTTTTACTGTGGGAGTGGCGTCTATAACGAGCAACATCTTCAAACATTGCCTTGTCCACCTACAAGGCTCGGAATACTCAATTTTTTGAAAAATGACCCTTTCAACGTGGGTTCTATTCTGCCTCGAAACATGTAATAAAAAGTTGTTTTTTTTACAAAATTTTACCGAACCGGTGACCTTTACCAGCTGTTGGCTTCAGCCGTGAAGTAACTAGCCATAAAAAACTTCCCGCTGGGATTCAGCGTTAAAATGGAGGTCCCTTAGGTTAGGTAAGGTTCCAATGTTTCAAATGGGAGAATCCCATTTCTTCACTTAGGCCAATGAAGAGTTTTTTGGCTATACAAAAGAATGTTTCTAAGATGAACAACATCGGACAAAAACTACTCCCACCTCCCATACACTATCGTTTTTTTCAGTTTTAGCCAGATCACGATTTTGATATGGGAGCTATACGATAGAATCACCTGATTTTTATGAAACTTTGCAGAATTGATTGCCAAGTTTGGTGACGTTATCACTGAAAACCAGGGCATAATCCCGAAACGAATTTCGGTTCCGGTTCCGATACCGGTACGTCCCGAAATGAATATTTCGGTTAAAGGTTCCATTTCGGTTTTCAATTAATTTCGGTTTTCGGTTTCGATACGGTACCCGCATTTTTATTTCGGTATACCGGTACGTACCGGTACGAACCGATATAAGTAATAGTTATTTTTAATACTGAAAAACTAAATTCTAAGATAAATCTAAATCATTTTATTCCTGTTTAATAAAACGAATCAAAATTCAACACGAAATGAATGGTTTACATTTAAAGTAAAATTATATATCGTTCATATTTCGTATTTTTTTACGTAGTTAACACGTAAGATCTAATGATTACATTATATGCTAATAAATATTATATATTATTATGTATTATTAGTTTTCGAATTTAACTTCGAATTTTATACGTCCACTTTATAGCATTCTTGTGGTTTGCTCGCAGTGACATAATTGCAGTTAATGTGGTTGAGTCCATGCGACTTCTTAGCGGATTCATTATATATTTAACACCAGAGAAAAGGCGTTGCACGCTTACCTGCGTAGATGGAACAGAAAGAACGACTTTTGAAATCGCACACAATTCTGGGAACTTTCTAGAGGATTATTACTCAACTTCGTGGGCGCATTGAAATGAACCACAATTTTAACCTTTAAATATTATGTAAAAGATCGATACAAGTATTTTTTTGCTCAGTACTTAGCGTTACGTTAGACCTAGGGTCAAAAAATAGCGCACATAGAAAAGCATTGTTTTCAAAAAGGGATTTCTCTCGCTTTTCTATTTCCTCAGAAGAAAGTCCTTACCTGCAGCCGCAAAATTGGAGCAAGAGTTGAAGATGTCTTCCACCATCAAATATTTTGGTATCCTGTAGGTTGAGCTCCAACGCGTGGGGCAATCGATGGATGCTTAAATGTTATGACTCCTAAAAAGTTGAAAGAAAATCTGGCAGCGTGTAAAGGTCGTTTTATGATTGCTTTTTTTGCATTACAAACGTCTGACTAAAACTACGATGCGCTCTGCAAAGGTAAAAAAACCGAAAGTGTACCAGTACCAACGTTTCGGTTTCGGTCCGGTTATATCGGTTCCAATAATAACGGTAAACGGTTTTCGGTTCCCAAAAAAAAATTTGTTTCGATTCCGGTTCCGGTACGCAATTTGAAACGGTTTATTTCGGTTAACGGTTCCGGTTCCAGTTCCGGTATTATGCCTTGCTGAAAACAAAAAAGTTTTTCTTTCTAGAACTACTTTTTGTTCCGATCGTTCCTATGGCAGGTGTCACACGACCCTTTAGTTATTAAATGAGCATGTGCTTGATGGAGTTTGTCAGGATTAAGGCGGGCGGGCAGAGCGGCTTACGGTACCAATCAAGTAGACGAGACGATCGTAGTTTATACTAATTTAATACAATGGATAATATGCGCTTCAAATACATAAAGATAATTAATAAGAGTAATTTAACATAACGTTTGCCGATGACCTCCGGCCGTTTCCCACGCGACTAACCAACTGAAGAGAGCTTCAATATGGCGCTCGTATGCAGATCGAGTTCGATGCAACCTGCTTGGCTCACTGCGAAAAATCGGGTGACACAGCTATATCATATAGTCAGAAAAACTAGTTTTCCGACCGAGCGTTCCTAGGTATAGTCATCCGATCAGGCCGGTTACGACACTTATACAGCCTGTATGTATTGCAAGACATTGTGCAAGGTTTGGTAACGATAGCTTTAAAACTGACGGAGTAGATAGTACAAAACATGCGAATTACCCGTGATTTTATTCAAAAATTGGTCTCACAATAAATCGAAAAACTCAAAATGGCGGAAACATGCGGACGGTTTTTTTTTGTGGATATGTTCTGGGAATCCACCCGCTTGTTCTCCATGTGGTGGCATCGCCGAACTCGATGGAACTTACAAGTGTAGTCCATTAAAGCAACAGGTTGTTTTGCATCTTGCCTAGTTTTTAGGTGTTTATAAAAATAATTATATAAAATGTTCCAGTAAAGGTACTAAGAACTGGTATTGAAAGTTTTGCAGTTCAACTATTCAAGAATAAGAAAAAAATAGATCTTCTTGGAAACAAGACACTGACGGCTAAATTTTAATCACTTCAATTTTGTGCCTGATGCGAGTTGTAAAATTGAATTTTTCAAGCGATGCAATGTGGCATGTTTAATGACTATTTTATTGCTGTTGATAAAAATTCAACTCTGATTTTTGTATATTTTTATAATAAGCTATACACAACTAGGATTTAAAAAAAAAAATCATTAAATTTGAAGCCCTTTTTTTGTTAAAGTCCCCCTAGATTGGCAAAGTCTTACACTGTGCGGCGTGTCTTTCTATATGGCAGTATCCAGTAATAGGAAAATATTTCAGTCTCTGCTTATATATTGCTTATTCTTATTGAAAATTCATTCAAATGATTCAAATAATTTTTTGACTACGACCCTTCCTTTTTTTCGAGTATTCCTTTCAACTGAAAATGATATAGTTGTCATAAAATATTATTTTATCAAGAACGCCTTCAGATATAAAAAAAATCTAAACAAAATGATAGTCAAAAGTCGCTTTTGTAACATTTAAAGCCTCGTACGCAGAACGACAGAAAATTCCTTTCGACGCAGTATTTCATATAATTAGAAACACCTTGGCTTTGCTTCGATGCTCAAGTGCTGTTAGAAAGTGTTTCTATTTATGTGAAATACTGCGAAGAAAGACATTTTCTGTCGTTCTGCGTACGAGGCTTGACTAACACTGTGCGACAAATTTCAACTTTTTTCAAAACTACCAAGCTACACTATGCGGAATCGATAGTGCTACCTGAACTAAGTAAATCCCTATCAGCTTTTGGCTAGACTGGAAGCACTTTTTTTTATGGACCATTAAAGTTTTTGAAATTAGGTGTACCAACCAAAAAAAGGTGTCATTAGTTTTGGGCGAACAGCTCATTCAGTTTTGAAGATAGCTGCAAACTGTCTTCGGCAAAGTTGTAGCTGACAGTCTGCAGAATAAACTCTTCCTACAAAGGTTTTTAAAAAATTCATGTTTTCCGGGGTTTTTTCTTATTTCCAAAAACGTATTTTTTTTTTCGAGTATTACTTTTAAGCAATCAAAATTTTTCGCATACTTTCTTTGGCAGCTTTTTTTAGAAGCTTTTGAGATACCAAACAACACTTTTGAACAAGGTTTTACAATCTGAACACTTCTACATCCTTTAAAACGGCTCCAAAAGTGTGAATTTCCAAAAAAAATTCACTTTTCTGTTGTCATTGTTATACTCTGTACCGAAGGTACATAGAGTATATTAAGTTTGTGCAAAAGTATGTAACAGGGAGAAGGAATCATTTCCGACAATATATAGTATATATATTCTTGATCAGCATCAACAGCCGAGTCGATATAGCCATGTCCGTCTGTCCGTCTGTCTGTTCGTCCGTCCGTCCGTCCGTCCGTATGAACAAACAGATCTCAGAGATGGTAAGAGATAGAGGTTTGACAAGTATGGAACAAATGCTTCTTATACTTGCAGGCAGATCAAGTTTATTTTCAATTTTTGCCACGCCCCCTCCCGCCCCCGCAATTTGGAAAAAAGTCATATCTTCCACGGTTTTGTGGTTTTGTTCCTTTTAGAGATAGTTAGTCATTAGCAATGTTGGGAAAACTGAATAACTAAATAGAAATAATAACACGTTGTTTAACTTTATGTTTTAATAAGTTTATATGTTTTAATTTCAAAGCTCTTTTAGTCGCAGCACCGACGCCACATGCACAGCACTCGAAGTCAAAGGATAGAGAGAGAGCAAATATTCAAAGTGTGACCAAACTATATGTAGTAAGGAAATACACAATGAAGTGTTTGTAAATGGTAAATGGTAATGGGATATTCAACACGCCCCCTCAAAAATAACAAATAACATGACGAGCTGAGTCGATTAAGCTTTGTCCGTCCGTCTGTCCGTCCGTCCGTTTCTACGCGAACTAGTCCCTCAGTTTTGGAGTTATCGAGCTGAAACTTCTTTTTACTGCACGCTGCTAATATGTCGGAACCGACCGGATCGGATGACTACTTCATGTAGCTGCCATACAATTGTTCGTTCGAAAAATGGGTTTTTGTGAGAAAAACTGGTTTGCTCTCAATATGATCGCTCTCAAACACGATCATGGGTAATATGTAATGTTTTTAAGCTGATCTGCGAAGTTTGGTCGAAGTCGCTAACCGTTGAGACAAGCTATTTCAAGTGTATCAAAATTTCGGTACAGACGAAGTTAGCTTTGCCTTTCTCGTTTTTTTTTCATTGATAATTCTTTTAAAATGATAGCAAACTCTTTTAATGTGACCCTCTTTACCACAGTGATGACATTTAATGTTTCTTTGGTTTGGTAAGCCTATTTTTAAACAAGTGGCCTTTGTGGCTGTTGACATTGTTTTGAACAAATGCTTTAATAACTTTTCTACTCGTATCATTACTGTCACTATTAATTTTTATTTCATGGTCAAGCAGCCTATTCTTGACAAAAGCTAATGTCAAGTTCTCTTCAGACAATGTTTCTATTGCTGTAATCACACCATTGTAGGATGAAGGCAAGGTAAGCAGCAAATGCGATACTTTATCCATTTCGTCAATTTTTGCACCCGCAGTTAACAATTCACTCACTAACTCATCAAAACGGTAAAATGGCTCAATAGTGTCATCTCACTCAAAAGTTTGAGCGAAAGTAGCCGATTGCGCACCGCTAATTGCGAAGCCAAACTTTTGCGCTCATATATGGCGTCCAAATTCTTAAGAATTTGACGCGCTGAGATGTTGCTTACTGCGAAATTTAAGAACGAGTCACTCAAATATTCTATTAGGGCCGTTTTCTCATGTTCCTGTTTTTGCTCAAATCGAAATCCACCTAGATTTCGCAACTAGGTGGATTTTGGTTGTCTTATGTAGATGGATTATGAATTTCACACTGGGAGGGCTGGACAGGCACTAAAATTGAGTTGGCAGCGCCTTGTCAATCGGCAAATTTTTGTTTTAATTATTGCGCCCCAATTTTAAAAAGTAAAGCATGCATTTTACAGAAGATTAGAAGGATTTAGCTATGTTCACCCAGGCAAATAAGTTGGACAAATTTTGATGAAAATTTGGCCATAAATGCCAAATTGTGGAACTTTCCGGGCATATTTGATCAAATTATTTGCGTATGAAACTATAGCTTTTGTTTTAAATCCTGTAAAATCTTCAATTATCTCTATTTTAATCTAAATTTGGCTAAATTATCTGCCTGTGTGAACTTAGCTTAAGCAATGAACTAGGGGAATTAAAATGCGGATCTGCCTCTTTGGCTATGTCTGCAGGTGTCGTGCATACAAAAGCCAAATCCAATATTTTTCATTTTGGGTTTACTTTTTATCAATACAGACTTAACTGTTTTTAGCAGCGGTTGTTTTTTGATTTTAAATATTTTTCAGTGTGACCATATGCGTGCACACATATAAATACATAATTTGGTTAAGCTTGTACATGGTTTTGAAATACATGAGGATGAAGTAGATGGCGACAAAAACCATCTAGATGGCTAACCATGAACATAAGCAAAGCAAATACAGCAAATCCACCTAGATTTTCAAAAGCAGCAACATGAGAAAACGGCCCTTAGAGTACTTTTTGCACAACGCTCTGCCTTTTTCCAAGTATCGTCAACGTTATCGGGCATTTGTTCATCAATAACCTTTAACACGTCTAATTCTGCATAGAGGGCCCTAATTCTAAATTTCCAAACGGAATATTTTTCGCCGTCGAAGGCTTTATATTTCGTTTTGTCTTTTCCATTCTTTCTTCACACATACACACACACAGCAATTTGAGGTTAGGGACACGCACGTGCAAATTCAAGTTCACAACCAATCTTATTTCACAATTATTTCTATCTACCACGCATGAACTTGGCCCATAACCTGTTGGGAAAACTGAATAACTAAATAGAAATAATAACACGTTGTTTAACTTTATGTTTTTATAAGTTTATATGTTTTAATTTCAAAGCTCTTTTAGTCGCAACACCGACGCCACATGCACAGCACTCGAAGACAAAGGATAGAGAGAGAGCAAATATTCAAAGTGTGACCAAACTATATGTAGTAAGGAAATACACAATAAAGTGTTTGTAAATGGTATTTTTGATTTAGAATAGGGATATTTAACAAGCAATGTCTATCGATTTGCCAAAGAAATGATGAAGATCGGATGAGCGGTTCTCAAGTTATGAGCAAATAATTGAATCACCCCCCTCCCCCACCCACCCTTTTACAACCAACGCCGCTACTAGACCCATGATATCTAGTAGGCCTAATATTCCCATCAAATTCTATGAATTTCAAATTCAAATTTATTCAAATTTAAAACCTAAAAAAAATCACTAGGTTATCATGGGTCATGTGTCGAACAGTGTGAAGGCAGCCTTACTATAAATCAGGGATCGTAAATAAGAGTTATGAGTTTGAAAAAATTGAACCTGAAAAAAATTATCTACATTAATGGGAAAATCTTAGATATACTAATTCAGGATGCAGTATCCTGTTAACAAGATAAATTTTTATTTTTTATTTTTTTATCAAAAAATTAACTTAGTGACCTAGAGCCTGCCTAAAAAAGTTCTACGATTTTCAATCAAAAAGGTCACTAAAACAATCTTGGAAAAGAACTTTGAAAATCAACAAAAACCCCGTTTGATTGCTTTGGGCAATTCAAACAGTTGGCGCCTGTGTTGACTGCGGAGATAGAATTTCCCCCACTAACAACGATAAAAACGGGATGCACACACAACAAAGCCTTAGTGTTTTTGGCGTTTGCTGCTGATGTCGGATTTTGCTACAAGCCTGCCTTTCAGATTCCCAAGCGTTCATAGCAATTCTTTCATGAAGCAACTTCTGCCAACACACTAAGGACAGGCGCAGACACCTGAAGATTGAATTGGTTTTCATGAAATAGCGTTATTCTGTCAACCAGCCTCCTTTGTTGTGTTTTGCGTGTCTTGTTTTAGAAAAGTTGTGGACAATATCCATAACTTAATGACCTAGAGCCTGCCTAAAAAAGTTCTACGATTTTCAATCAAAAAGGTCACTAAAACAATCACTTTGTAATTAACTCTTATTTTTCGATCAAAATAAAAAAAATGTGATATAAAAAATTAAATTTCAATTTCTATTTAAAAATCATATAATAAAAGTTATTTTTCAATTTTTATAAAAAAATCTAAAAAATAAAAGTTATTTTTCAATTTTTATTAAAAACTCCAAAAATAAAAATTATTTTTCAACTTTTATAAAAAAATCAAAATAAAAATTTTTCAATTTTTATTATAAAAATTTAAAATAAAAATTGAATGTAAATATCTTGAGAACCGCGTAGTGTATTGCCAAAATTTAAAAACATTCATGATGTACAGCTCAATACCTATCATTTGATACATCACATGTCCTGAAAGGACCAACATTAAGGATCCTTAAGGTATGAATTCATGGGAGTAAAAAAGTTCGTGGTACGTAACATTTAAGACTGATGTATTTGTGAACTAATGAGACAAACAAATGAAGTTTCGAGCCCTTTTTGAAAATTGGTTTTTTGCCTAACTACTACTTTTTTAATTTTTAATAACACAGGCTTACAAAATCTCGTGTTTGTTTGTTTTTAATAAGCACGTAAAAACATTGAAACCGAGCCAGCTAAAAATTCCCAAATAATTTTTTTATAATATTATTACATTAGTAATTAATTTCATTTTTCTTTACATATTTGTGTAGTTGGCCTTATCTGCCTATCCTGTACGGAGGGCTCAAGTCTAATGCAAATTATTCTTGTAGCTTGTCTAATATGTATGAAATTTTTACATTATTTACTTGACATTTTTGTATAAGGTACATTGATAGTTCAAAGCCAAATTATGGGAAAATTGGAAATTTTAAAGTCTTCCCGGGGCCATCAACACTTAAAACTTTTAAGTTAAAATATCTGATTTTGGATTTTTTATTCTACAGTAATAGATACACTAAATTCGATTTTCGCGCTCTTCCCCGCTTGAGAAATTGACATTTCCTTCCCATTTGGATATAATTCATCTTAGTATTCGAGCTTATCTGGCAGCCAGCCCACTTAGTTCCCCCAGAATACTTGCATATCTTTTGCAATGGCTCTCATGATATCATAAAATATGGTTGGATAAATAGATTTAACGATTTGACGCCGCAGTCAGCCAACACTTGAGCCACGCCCAAGCTGATGCTGGGAGCAATGGTCAACGCTGCTGGAACCACAACCTGAAATTCAAGTAAATGAACAGAAAATTAAAATATTTATAATCAAATAATCAACCGTCCGGTTAGACAAAGCAGCGGCATGGGCAGACAATGTTTTAGTTATCTGAAATCTACACAGCCAGCGCAGGGGTTGGCCGCAAGTGACGTCGTTTAAAATTCCATCTTGTATACCGATTTTTTGTTCAGCGTTTCTCCCACCCAGAAACAACAGAATCAGCCATCTTCTTAATTAAGGTAGGCCAAGTGGCATCTGCTAGTGAAATGTAATCCATTCCGGGTTGAAGCAAGAATAGCAACAGGGCGTTATTTTGTGTCGGCAACGTGCTGACGCACAAAACAGGCATAAATTCAAATTTCGTACGTGTGTACGGCCGTTTGTCCTTTGCGGGCCACCTTTCACCTGATTTTCGCTGCTAAACGATTGTGTTTACAATAAAATCGAAAGTTGCCTTTATGCCGGACACAACATCATTTCAGCAAGGGGCGTTCCTGTGTGTGGGAGTGGATGACAGTATTTACGACACAGGCGAGTAAAATGCCAGCCGTAAATGGTGATTTAAAAACAAACCCATGCGCCCTGATCGAAATCGAATTATTGCGCCCGATAACTCAAAACGGTGCCCATATTTATGATTGCCCGCAATTAAACGGATGGAGCACAGGTACGTGCACCTGCATGAGCGGCGCGCCCCGGCAATTGATAAACCCATTACGCATCGGTGGCTAACTTATCATTTGGTACATAATTTTGGAAATTCCGCCTTATTAGCACACAGCCCGATCTGTCAGGTGGCTGTCATCATTACATACTTGATTATCAGTTGGGGTTGCGATAACCGATATCTGACTTCTCTCACGCCAGTTAACCACTCAGCTGAAATAATTTGAACGACGTGCGCCCAGAAGCTTGGCGTGGGTTCTTAGGCCTTTGCCGTTGCTCAGGGCGTGGCGCGCCCCACAGTAAGGGTCAATAGGATTTGTTCTCTTTGTTCTTTGTGGGCAGCTTCTATTGCTTGGATGTCACAGCAAAGCCAACGGCTTGCGCGACAATTACCAAATTGCCAAATATTCGCTAATTGCAATTTAGTGGGAACAAATGCGGCGTTTGTCACCTGGCGACGTCTATTAAAATTTATTTGTTTGACTTTGTTCACACTTAATAGAATAGTCGTTTACGTAGCAGTATACTTTGTTGGCATGTAAAAGAGCGTCTGTCTGCGTCGCAAAGGCAGCCGCAAGATTGATTCCTTCCAACCAATTGACCTGTGACCTCAAAATAAGACTATCCCTTGGAGACAAATATTATAGCAAGGGTAGCAAACCTGTCCGGAGTTCAACCGCTCCGCAGTAGGAGACTCAAAAATTTTTCTGAGGTTCGAACTGAAGCTTAACCGGAGAGCGCATTTTTTTGTACCTGAGCCCAAACCTTAACCAGAGCAAAAAAAGTCAAAAAGTTTGCAACATCATACTTTTGCGTCACAGAAGGGAGCACATATCACTTTTGTTGGGGACCCTCATGGGTCACTGTCTTATTGGCAAAAACGGAGCACGCCTAGGTTGCGGTCACGAAGAAGAGGAGAAATCGGTACAACACCTTCTTTGCCATTGCCCCGCCTTGAGTAGAAGGAGACTCAGGACACTTGGTCAACCTACTTCGATACACCCGTTACTCATGAAAAAACATGTTTAACAATGTTCCCGCGTTCCTTAGTGTGACTATCCGAAACTGCGACACAACGTCCACGTCCTCTGCCAATAAAATTTCAAGTTTTTTTATTGCTATCGGTAACAAATAACAAGCAAGCAATACTAACAAACTATTTTTCGCTGTATTAAAAAAAATAAACAAAAAAAAATAATTATAACAGTAACCCTATATCCAGGGAATCAAACCGAACAAATACTATTTCGGTATTCGGTTGCTTACCGGTACCAGGACTTTTTTATTTCGCGATACTAACCGGTAAAATGTGATTTCTAAGCGAAAACATAATAATTTCCCGCTGGAAATTAAAGTTCTACGCTTACTCGCCCTTCTCAAAGGCCAAACAGTTGTGGAAACTTTGCAGAGTCTGTCCACCATTTAAGTGCTGCCATCTGCTTCATTATATAATCAAGGGATTTTTCCAGTTTTCGGTTTATTAGTTACACTCTATTTAAACACAGTTTTCTATTTACAATGTCACTAAACGGCCTTGTATATTAGCGGCTTGTCAATACGGATTTTTGTGTCTGTCTCTCTGTCCGACTCTCTGTTATTTCTTTTACATCGTTTCTCTTCGTTCATCTTCTATCTACTGCGTTCTACTTTCGTTATCGTCCATTCTCTATACAGTGTGACCATCATTCGATTCCTTACACTGCATCACAGAGAGTCCAATTATAGTGTCACATCGTCACATGTGACGTGACGCATGCGTGTAAAGATCAATTGGTTTCTGAAAATGCTGAGGCGTGCAAAAAAGTTTTCCCAGCCTCATCAAAAAATTAATAACCCTAGTGCGATTTTCTCGTTTGAGGGCTTTTATTAAACTAAATTTAATAGTTTTTACTTAGCAGTTAAGAAATACATACCTATTTTTTATTATTATGCATTTACAAATTTTAAAATATGTCAAAAAAATGTGTTTGTACATTTTTGTCTGAAAGCGAAACATTTTGGCCAATTTTTATATTTTTTAATTTCTTTAGAACTATTAAATCGGTTGAAAAACAAAAACGTTGTAAGCGCTTAAGTAGGGTCAATATTATCTCGATAGCTAGTCGAAATAATTTTTCATGGCGATTTTCGTGATCAGCGGGTCAATTTACTCTAGAAAAAGTTGATTTGGCGCATTGGGGAAAATTCGGTCAAGCAGTGTTATAATACACTTTTCAAGTGTGTAAAAAAAATTTCATAAGGTAGAAACTACACTTAAGCTCACCCGAGCTAAAGACGGGATCACAAGAACTTCGGGATTGGAAAATTCGTTCTCCATTTTTACTTGATTTAAGAAAATCCAGGATCTTTTGACATCGGTTGGAATTGATTTGATTCCGGATATCTCGATTTTTTGTTTCCTGTAACGAGACAGGGCCTCTCGACGAGTTGCCAATCAACTTTTAAGCTAGTGTGGAATATTATTAATGCCAGTGTTTGAAAATACGTATTTATTTGTAACTAAGTACATACCTGGATACATATTTTGTGTCCATTTTTCCCCACCTCAATATTTTCATATTCGGGTACCTTTTACCCTATTTAGGTCTTAGTTTTCATTTACCTTGTCAATAGGTTGATGAAAGAAAATACACAAAGATAAAGGAGAGAGAAAACGGACAGCAGTGGCGACAAAGATGTGTTATTTTGTGCAGAAATTTTAACACCGTCCCGTAAAATTTAAAGTTTATTATTGTTAACAATGACTGATCAGTCACTAAATAAAGAAGGGAATAAAGATTCACCGTTGATCCTGGACTCCAAATATGTGGAACAGTTACAGATAATGCATCCAACTTCTCTAAAGCATTTAAAGTGTACAATGAACGTGAAGCGTGTAGCCTGAAATTTTAGAAGAGTATGATTTAAAGGTAGTAGAGCCATGCACTTTAGAGGCGCTCCCACACTTTTAGCTTAGTTGTTACGAAAGTTGCTGAACAGGCATCAGTTATCTCTACTTAACACTTCTACAAGCGGTTGTACAATTCTTTTTTTAGCGAAAGGAAGTGCAATTAGGAATGCTGTAAGCGATCCACAGAACAGCAGACGAAGTTTAGAAAATATGTAAGCTTAAATTAAAAGCTGCTTGCGGCACAGGATGAAACAGTTTTCAGAACAGTATTCAACGTATTTTGGAACTAAAATACAATCTTGCACGGGATTCGCCCGTTGTTATTTAGGATTTTTTGCTGCTCACTTTACTTTAAGTAATACATAAACTTTGTTGCTTGAATATTTTTAAATATTGTGACTTAAGACGTTTTAAACCGATTTTCTGTTATTGAAAACTTGAGTTCAAGCGAGCCAAAGGCTTTTGTTACTATGACACTTCCGAAATTTAAATTAAAGCGGATTCCAAATAAAGACAAGACATTGTAATGTGTTTTAAAGATGGCTAGGTGGCTATCTTTCGAATCTATACTTAATTTTAAAATTATTCGCGATGCTTTTATACTCACAAATAAAATGCCAAATAATTCCACCAAATTTAATCACACCGGGTAGCGAAATATTCGAAAGATATAAAATTAAAATATTTCTTTTCTAAAAATTATTTTGGACTTAGGCTCATACAGTTTCTTATATCACTATATGACTCTTTAAATATGTGTAATAAAGTAAGGTTGTTTTGTTTTGATTTTCTCTATGATTTCTAATAAAAATGATTACTAATAAAAATTAATTAACCATGCTTTTAAATTTAAAAGTACCTTTTCTGTTCTGGACCTAGTTACTGGAAATTCCGGATACCTTATATATTTATATTTTTGACATTTAGATTGTACCTTAGGAAAGAAAATCTCTGATTATTGTATTAAAGATCAGAATTAAAGCTATGATTGTATTTTTATTAATCAATATGAGCACCATATGAAACTGTGGTCCAAAATCAGACCAGCAGCTGACATGAAAATCTACTTAAATATCTCCACACGCTGTAACAAATATAATTATAACTCATTAGCTCCCGCAAAAAATGCATTTCTGGATTTAATGCACAACATGACAAAAATTACAGAGGAGGACTATGCAGGAGGGTCCTTTGAAACCGCGCACTTCCAAGTCTGCTTCTGGCTCGGCTACAAATTACAGGGCCAACCCGCAAAACATTTTAAAAACTTGTTGCCACAAGGACAAATTTCAATGAAACAGAAGATAGTAGAGCGTACCTGGTTGAATGTTTGTTACCAAAAGCGTCAAGGGTCAGAAAGTGGCACAGCCACGCCTCTAGGAGACCAAACGCGTATTCCCAAAACATGTTGGCGTGAAAAAATGTCCACTAAATTGGTGTGGCATGTTCGTGTGACTGTGTGTGTGGCCCAGCCATAGACGACGGGAGCGGGTCAGTATTTTGATCTTTACGGGACACAACTCATTTGTTTGTAGTCAGTGTGAAAGGGCAAACGCCTTTGCTCGGGGGACATTAAAGCCCCTGTTAAATAATTATAAATTTAAAGCTTGTTAAAAAAGAAAACATTCGCATTCTAAGGTGTATCCCTGAAAATATAGGTTGCAGAATGGTAATTACTATTTGTGGGAAGGGGAGCTTTATGATTTATTGTATGCATCAATTACTAAACGTGACAAGGACTGCAGATAATAATTACTATCTATCAAAGACTAAAACAGTAATTGTAACGGTTAACCAACATTAGCAGTTAAGTGTAACAAAGTAGGTAGTTTAGATGGTGGCAACGCCTGCGATATATCGGGTATCGAATATATTTTGATGATTTTGTCGTAGACGCTAGCGCAACTTTTCCTCTTTGGACATAAATATCAGGGCTGCAAACCTAATGCAAATCGGGAAGGATTCACTCCGGGGCTCGAACCCTTGAAACTTTTTGGGTTCGGGTTCACGGAGCGGGTTCAAAAGGTCGCTGAACCTAGATTCAGGTCCGAACCGGGGTTTGGGAATAATTTAGTTTTTGCTGACTCAAAAAAAAAGGTATGTTAATTGGAAAAAACTTAAACATTTCATACATATTTGAGTCAGAGTCTTGATGTTTGGAATATAATATTTGAGCTCAATATAACACAGTGGAACATTCAAAATAGCCTGGGAACGAGACCAATGAATTGTGAAACTAGAGGCATCAGGCAGCAACACCTTATACACAGGTTTTCTTGATCACGTCAAGTTTGCGTTTAATGGGCACATTTATATTAGCAATACTCAGCTACAACATATGTTGCCGGTTAAAAAAAGATGAGAGCTAAAATTTTGGGAAATTCACCGAAGCTAAAAGGAGTCACCACAATTGTAACACCAAATTATCGCCGCCAATGGATAAGCAGTTAGTAGTAGTATCGAGTGTATCGAGCCGGAGACCATAGCAAAGTTTTTTCTCAAACTTTTTTTATTCCATATTTTTCGAAGTTCTAGAAAACTTTTGCGTTTATTAGAACATTTTTTTAATACCAGGGCAAATTAAAAAAAAGCGAATTTTTTAAGTTCATGCCAAACTATTTTCTTAGTGTGCATTTAGATATATTGGAAAATGGCCAAGTTAACAATTGTCGCATCTAGATAAGATTTTATTATTTTTGAACCAAACCCATTTTTGACTATTTTTTGCTCCGGTTCAGGTTTGGGTTGGGGTTGATAAATATTAACCGGCTCCGGATTGGGTTCGGTTCGGACTTCCCAAAAATCGACTCCGAACCGTTTGCAGTTTGCACCCTGATAAATATTGATTTTTTGATTGCATTTGCTTTGGCAATCTAAAATTTTTCTAAGGGTACAAAGGGTTGAAAAAAGAATGCAAAAGAAAATATGGGAAACTATTATATATGATTACAATTAACATGTTGCTGGTTTTTGTTTTTTGCAAAATTTTGAATACACACTTTTAGATATTAGTTTACTCCCCATCCCAAAAAATGTTAACCCTACGATTTATACATAAAACGAGAAGGCCAAGCTAACTTCGTCTTTGACTTAGCAAATTTAATTAAAAACAAAATTTAATACATCAGAGTTTAAGAACGCCAGCATTAAAACAAACAATTTTTTCTAAATAAAACCCACTGTTCGACCGATTAAGATAAGTTATATCCGATTTTGACCAAAACTTTCAAATCTGTGTAAAAGCGTATATTATTAATAATCGCTGAAGTGGGAGACGTTTACTTTGAAAACAAAAAGTTTTTATCACAAAAACCCACTTTTCGGCCGATAGTTCCTATGGCTGCTATAAGATACACTCATCCGATCCGGTCGCTTCCGACATATTAGTAGTGTGCAGCAAAAATAAGACTCTGTGCAAAGTTTCAGCTCGATAGCTTTAAAACTGAGAGACTAGTTTGCGTAGAAACAGACAGACAGACGGACAGACAGACAGACAGACAGACGGACGGACAAAGCTCAATCGACTCAGCTCATCGCCCTGATCAAGAATATATATAGTTTATAGGGTCGGAAATTATTATTTCTATGCGTTGCAAACTTCTGGGCAAAATTATAATACCCTTTGCAAGGGTATAATAACAATATGTTTTCTATGATTTACAGCCTTTATAAGAATCTCAAAAGGAGGCTGGTCGACTATATAAATTTGTTTTAGCGGCCACCTAGTGTAATGGCCTAAAAAAAGGTGATTTTTGGGAATTTTAAAAAAAAAAATACTTTATCAATTATTTCAAAATTTTAAGAATATATTTATACATGTTTCAAGAATATACAGTGAAATTTTTGAAGAAAAAATTAAATATTTTTTAAGTTATAGTCGATCTCCAACGGCGCGAAAAAAAGGTCCTTCACTGCTGCAGTGATTCCGGCCTTCTCCGTGGATGAAATCAAAAAAAAAAATTCTCGTTAAACTAGATAATATTGTCTGTACAATGACCTACGATAAAAAAAATCAAAAATTGACAATATGGCGGCGTTTTAAAAAAAATAGTCGAATTTTACCCAAAATTTTGGTCGTTTTTGGCCTGCCAAAATTCGATTTTTTGATCAGATCAAAAATCGATAGGTCATTGTACGGAGAACTATATATAGAACATGTAAAAAAAATTCGATAGTGATCGGATCATTTGTTTTTGAGTAATCACTGCAGCAAATTCGGAAAATGCTGTTTCGAGAAAAACGCGTTTAAAGATAGCTAATGAGACTCTCTAGCTGCCGAGCGGCTGCTCTTTAAATTGCTATAACTCAAAAACTATTTGAGATATCGATTTGAAATTTTAATATGTTATTTTTAAAGGTGTAATCTACCGAAATATGAAAAAAATCGATTTTTTTGAAATTTCACAAAAATCAATGGAGACGTGGCGAAAATCGGTTAATTAAGAAACCATTTCAAATCATTGTCCGTCTGTCCGTCCATCTGTCCGCCCGTCTGTCCGTCCGTCTGTCTGTATGAACGCGTCGATCTCAGGGATGGTAAAAGATAGAGGTTTGACATGTATGGGACAAATGCTTCTTTTATCTGCACGCTGACGTGTTGTTTCAAATTTTGGCCACGCCCCCTCCCGCCCCCCAAATTGGAAAAAAACGTTATATCTCCCACAGTTTTGAAGATAGACGATTCGTACTTTCTAGAGATAGTTAGTATTTAGCATAATGAATCGATTTGCCGAAGAAATGATAAAGATCGGATAAACGGTTCACAAGTTATGAGCAAAAGCGAACCAAGCCCCCTCAACCCCAGCACCCTAAAAAAATGTTGCATACTTTTCGGATGGTCACCCTAGGGAACGCAGGAGCACTGTTCAACATGTTTTTTGAGTAACGGGTTTATCGGAAGTCGGTTAAAGCCGACTTTAACTTACGCTCTCGTTGTCAATTGTACAGGGTGGCTGAAGGCGGGCTATAAAAGCGTATAATATTAATAATCGCGTGATGTGAGACACGTTTAAATTAAAAAGCAAAAAAGGTTTTTCTCATTAAAACCCACTTTTCGACCGATAGTTCTTAAGACAGCTATAAAAATATAGTCATCCGATTTTGACCTAAACTTCCAAATCTGTGGAAGCGTATAATATTAATAAACGCTGAAGTGGGAGACGTTAACATTAAAAACAAAAAAGTTTTTTCATTAAGACCCACTTTTTCGACCGATGGTTCCTATGGCAGCTATAAGATATGGTATCCGATCGGTCGGTTGTGACATATTAGCAGTGTGCAGTAAAAAGGACAAAAAGCTCAATCGACTCAAAGCTCGTCACACTGATCAAGAATATATATAGTTTATAGGGTCGGAAATGAATATTTCTATGCGTTGCAAACTTCTGGAAAAAATTATATATAATACTTTCCCTTGCAAAGGGTATAACAATTTTTGGGAAAAAATTGCATATAAAATTTATTGCTTTTGTGGACTCGCCATTCAAAATTATTAAGTCTGATGCCCTCTTTTTAATCGGAACAATAATTTTTTACAGTAATTTTTATTTTTTCGCAACTGTTAATTTCGGTCCCTGGTGCAAACATAATATGATACAGTATGTCAAAGAAAGTGTTTTGACACGGAAAAAACTTCATATTTTGCACTTTTATTCAATGTAGTATACCCATGTCAGTTTTGATGCTGAATGGTCCAAGTGATTTGGCAGCTCAAGGCTGCAAACCACAATCATTCACCCGAGTGACCAACAATCTCTTCTAAGAATCTGCAGACAAAAAAAATCATACAACTCTCCAGGAAATTGGGTTGTCAGCGCGTAGCGAATGAGTTCCCCTATATGAATAGCAAGGGATCTACAGCTGTCCCGAATATACCCGATGACTTTGGTATACGATTCGCTGAAGCCTCCTAAGCCATGAATAGAGTGAACGGATGTGGGGGATACGTGTTAGGGAAATCGTCATTTTGGGACTCTGTAAAGTACGACTAGCATAGCAATCGGCTGGGGGGGTTCTTTGACTCAGTCCCCTTACACTCCCACAATACACATTAAAAAGAATCCCTTAAAGCCTTTGGTAACACAGATACAAACTCACAGCCAGAACGAAGATAGAAAATAAAAACCTTTTTTATACAGAGGTAATGAAAGAAAAAGAGAGAGAGTAAACAGTCCTACATTTCATTAGCTACTACGATGGATTGTAGCTTCGCTTCCTATACCCACCCTACCTGTGGTTTTCCGACAGCGAACATTTCTTGGAAAACCCCGAACATGGTTTTACACCGCCTTATTAAACCCTCCAACCTCAACGGAAAATTGTTACCTTAGTGCTTCATGATGATTTACAATTTATTTATCCAAAATTCATATTTTAGCTTCATTTAAACAAAAACGAAGGCCAAGCTAACTTCGTCTTTGCCGAAGTTTTTATACCCTTACAAATATTTTAATAAATCAGAGTTTAAAAACGCCAGCATTAAAACAAACAATTAATAAATAAATAAATAAATAAAACCACTTTTCGTTAAATAGTTCCAATGGCAGCTATAAGATATAGTCATCCGATTTTGAAAAAAAAAACTACAAATCTATGTGAAAGCGTATAATATTAATAATCGCTGAAGTGGGAGACGTTAACATTAAAAACAAAAAAGTTTTTCCCACAAAGACCCACTTTTCGACCGATAGTTCCTATGGCAGCTATAAGATATAGTTATCCGATTTGGACAAAAACTTCCAAATCTATGTGAAAGCGTATAGTATTAACAATCGCTGTAGTGGGAGCCGTTAACATTAAAAACAAAAAAGTTTTTCTCACAAAGACCCACTTTCGACCGATAGTTCCTATGGCAGCTATAAGATATAGTCATCCGATCCGGTCGGTTCCGACATATTAGCAGTGTGCAGTAAAAAGAAGACTCTGTGCAAAGTTTCAGCTCGATAGCTTCAAAACTGAGAGACTAGTTTGCGTAGAAACAGACAGACAGACGGACAGACAGACGGACAGACGGACAGACGGACAGACAGACGGACGGACAAAGCTCAATCGACTCAGCTCGTCCCCCTGATCAAGAATATATATAGTTTATAGGGTCGGAAATGAATATTTCTATGCGTTGCAAACTTCTGAGCAAAATTATAATACCCTTTGCAAGGGTAAAATAAACTGCATAATTGATTGAAAAGAGTAGATAGTTAAAGGAAAGTTTAGAAATAAATGAGACAAAAGAATAGTGGCCAACCGAATTTCACTTAAATTAATATGGATTGCATTCAGAAATATTCATTCAATTTGGTGCCAGTTTATAACTATATGTTGTTGTGGCTTAATATAAGAATCACTCAAACGTCAGCTGTTCGCTAGGAACAGGGCTAAGGTGGGCTTTTGATTACGAAGAGTTATATGTACCTAGGTATTTTGTGTATTTGTATTGCGAACCAAACCAAAACTCTTTATGGAGGCTTAGCTTTTGACACAAACGAATAGTGCGGTCAAAACAGATAAATGAAAAAATAAGCGGGGAAGGTGAAGATAAGAGAAAAAGAAAAGTATGTGCAGGCAGTTGCTCTTGATAATGTGCTAACACAGCTGGTCGATCTTCACATATTTTCCTTTGCTGGGAGCAAAGAGTTTATTAATATTTTTATGTTGCACTGCTTCTCTCTTATTTTCTCTTATGTTCAAAACTGCATGGTGAATTAATCAATTAAATAAAAGCATGCCAAATATAACTCACCCATCTGATGAAACGTTGAAGGTCTCCAAGTTCGTTGACGGTTTGCTGGTTTAATAAATTTGAATGATTAGTGCACCATGGCTGTTATTGGTTTTAGGAAATGGGAAATATGTTGTTGGAGATTTTTAAATGACTGTTTTGGGTTTCGTTCGTGTTCACTGTTGAAAAGCTGCATAAGTGTGGATGATAGAATTCTCATTGGAGGTGAATTGATATGGGAGCATTTAAGTAGGAAAATACACTGCCTTTGATTTGCACTTTTCACACACTTATGCACTTGTAGGTTTCACTTGGTTTGCTTTGCAGATCACAAAAAAATTAAAAAATAAAGATTTTAACGAAATTATTTATGAAAAAAAAAAAAATAAAAAAATTAAACGCTATGTGTTAATTCAGAATTTAAACTATTTTCGCAGTTTCTATTTTTGGAGGTAAAATAAATCTGATGTGTTTTCACTGCCACGGTTTTGAATTTAGCACTGTTTTAGCTGGTTGACGCGAGCTGGTGCGGGTTTAATTATTGACGCCGAGATGAAGGGTTGAGGCCTCCAACTCTGCAAGGGAAGAGCCTCTGACTCGTCTCCGCTCCTGACGCTAATTTTCACCAATGGGGAAAGGTTATCAGATCAGATGATTAGCTTGCACATTCGTCTTTTGCTGATTTAAAGTGATTTTCCACGAAACACAAGTGCCTGAGAAAATAGCTAAATTAGCGTTCTGTCGATTTGGACCAAGTGATCGTTTATATTACCTGAAGTGCTCCAGCTATTTGACTTGTGGCGAGTCTGAATTTAGCTGGTGGGGACAGCATAAATGTTTTGGGCAATGATTACAGCCCGATGACTAAATTTAGTCACTGAAAAAATTCACATTTAGGTTATGGTGTACAGAAAATTATGAAAATAATTTACTTACACCAGGAAAATAATATATATCCGAATTGCGCAAAAAATAAATAAATAATATTTATTTATGCGTTAAAACGCTTCCACTCAGGTGCCAGAGATAATCTCGGATTAGTCAGGTGTCTCAAATGATTGGCAATTTGAATATAAAAATTAATTTTTATTGGACTTGAAAACTAGACCATTCTCTTCAGCAGCCAAAACGGAAGAACAAATCCGGAAGCTGTGGTTGGTTGTCAAATCGAGTCTCAAGCAAGAAGAAGCTTTGCAGACGTCAAAGTGACAGTTCAACTCCTGAGTCAGGTGTTATCGTGATGCAAGCCTGATGTTGCAGTCTGAGGTCAAGTCTTTGCTAATCGACCGTTTTGGTTTAAATAACCGATCACTAACTAGGTGCGCATACGATAGAAATGAAGTCTTTAATTGGCAGGAATTGTTCATAACAAAAAGAGGCTTTTTATAAATGGTAAAATTTTTCCTTATTTTATTCTAATTCTGTATCATCCCTAGAAATAATATGCAAAAAAGTAGCCAAATCCATCTAGTTTTAGCATTTAAAAAAATATAAAATAAATAAAAACGCAATTTTAAAGTGTCAAGAAAGTGTTTGTAAAGCCAAAACCCTTATATCCTAGTACACGAGCTGAAATGGAAACAAAATTAATGATTCTAGACAATTTTGACATGCTGAACCCGAATCTGGTTATATAAACTCTATATCCTCCATGGATTAGCTGCAAACTTAAATTAAAATGCAAAAAGTGGCTCATTTTACCCATTTTGGTACATTTCGAATCTTGTGAGAAATCGGATTATTTTGAAAATTATTTTTTTTTTGATAATATGGCATCAAACCTAGAGTACAAAGGAAATAACAAAATCTGTTTCATCGGCCACAAGGAAGGAAGGAAATTTTCGATTTAACAATAGTGTAGTTTGAAGAGCTGCACGAGTAAGTAAAAAAGTAACATGTTACTACTCGCCGAGTATGATTACAAATGAGTATGATTACTAGAGAGATGAACGAGTGAGTAAAAAAGTAACATGTTACTACTCGCCGAGTACGATTACAAATGGTGATTGCACCAATAAAATTAGGCAAAAGTGACATCGTAGCATCGTCTGATTTATTCTTCAATGTTTTATTCGGTTATATAGGCTTTGCTTTCTGAGTTTGTTTTCTCGTTCGTTTTACTTTGCAATCGGTTTGTTTTTAAAAACCATTTTATTGTTCAAGCCGTTCGGTGCGTGTGGTCTTTGCGTGTCTTGAGAAACTTTCAAAACTATCATAATCAATGACCACCAATGGATATAGTGAATAAAATAAAATCGAATTAGTATTAGACAAAATTTAAAAATTTTAATAAATATGCAATGAAATCAAAAGGTGAATATTCAACAATTGTGACGGTACTGAGAGCATTGGTAGTGACGTGTGGAAGAATTTCAAAAAAATAAAGGCTAAGTAATACGTCTGAAGTTGTGCCATATGTTCTGTGCAACCGTTGTGAAAAACATTTAAGTTCCCAAAAGAGAGTAGTCCATCAAATTTGAAAAAAAACATTCTTGTTACAAGCGACTTAATGTGATCGAGAATCCAACAGCACCTGTCAACAAAAAACCACGTGCTAATATAGATGACCAAGTTCGAGAAGTCGTTATTGAAAATTGTGTGAAATTCGTTGCTCGAGATTTGCGGTCATTTAATGCAATTAATGGTCCTGGATTTAAAGAGCTGGCTCGATCTCTTGTAGAAGTAGGAGTGAAACTGGCTACTAAACATTTTTTTATTTTGACGACATTTTTGCCCACATTCCACAACAGTAAAAGTCGTGAAAGCTATCCGAAACTATTCAAAATGAAGTTCAAGATTCTAGTACGTCTTCAGACGTAGAGGCTGATGATATTTTCGCTGCATAATAGGAAAGATGTAAATATAGCAACCACTCAAATATTCGGAGGTAGTATAATTAATACTATCAAATATTGGGTTGCCCAAAAAGTAATTGCGGATTTTCATATAGTCGGCGTTTATAATTTTTTTAACTGCTTGTGACTCTGTAATTGCATTCTTTCTTTTGTCAGTTATTAGCTGTCACTATTAGCTTGCTTTAGAAAAAAAGTGCGCGTAATTTTGTTTACATTTGTTTGATTGGCGCCCTTTTTAATATGGAGTCCACAAAAGAGCATTTTCGTCATATTTTACTTTATTATTTCCGTAAAGGAAAAAGCGCAGAGAGAGTTGCTAAAAAGTTACGTGATGTGTATGGTGATAAAGCCTTAAAAGAAAGACAGTGTCAAAATTGGTTTCGCAAATTCCGTTCTGGAGATTTTTCACTTAAAGATGAGCCACGTTCAGGTCGGCCAAATGAAGTTGATGATGACCAAATCAAAGCATTAATCGAATTGGATCGTCATGTAACTGAGCGTGAGATAGGAGAGAAGTTAAATATACCAAAATCAACCGTTCATTATCACATACAAAGTCTTGGACTGGTGAAAAAGCTTGATATTTGGGTACCACATGAATTGAAAGAAATTCATTTAACAAACCGAATCAACGTTTGTGATATGCATCTTAAACGCAATGAATTCGATCCATTTTTAAAGCGAATCATAACTGGAGATGAAAAATGGATTGTTTACAATAACGTTAATCGAAAACGATCATGGTCCAAGCATGGTGAACCAGCTCAAACCACTTCAAAGGCTGATATCCACCAAAAGAAGGTTATGCTGTCTGTTTGGTGGGATTGGAAGGGTGTGGTATATTTTGAGCTGCTTCCAAGGAACCAAACGATTAATTCGGATGTTTACTGTCAACAACTGGACAAATTGAATGCAGCCATCAACGAGAAACGGCCAGAATTGATCAATCGTAAAGGTGTCATTTTCCATCATGACAACGCCAGACCACACACATCTTTGATGACCCGGCAAAAACTGGGACAGCTTGGCTGGGAAGTTTTGATGCATCCACCATATAGCCCTGACCTTGCACCATCAGACTACCATTTATTTCGATCTTTGCAGAACTCCTTAAATGGTAAAACTTTCGGCAATGATGAGGCTATAAAATCGCACTTGGTTCAGTTTTTTGCAGATAAAGGCCAGAAGTTCTATGAGCGTGGAATACAAAATTTGCCGGGAAGATGGCAAAAGGTTATCGAACAAAATGGAAATTATATATTTGATTAAAGTTCATTCTAAGTTTGATTAAAAATGCATTTACTTTCTTTTGAAAAATCCGCAATTACTTTTTGGGCAACCCAATAATTTATCGGTTTTATTACCAAAATATTGAGATCCCCAAATATGAAAGCGTACTAAAGAAAAACATGCAAATTGCGTTTATGCATTGATCGTGGCTGGATTTTTTATTTCACTGGGAGTAAATTTAATTTGACCTTCTTACTATTGGAATCCTCTATGGTATTTTTTCCGCGATTAAATGATTTGTCAGTCACGGAAAGTGGTTTGGAAACATTCATTATGATCTTGGCCATGTTCCTTTAGCATTTCTCATCTATGGTGTTTATCGCTGTTCAGTATTGTCATAATCATGGCAATGTTGTTTTGAGTGATCATTTGAGACCTTGAAAAGCGGTCTCTTAAGTATTTAACGGTTTTATTACCATGGAGATCCATAAGCAGCACATAATGAATAAATATACAAAATTCGCGAGACTTTTTGAACTAACCTCGCATAATAATTAAAATACTTGCCTCACTACGATTAAATTTGTAAGACGATGCCATGAGTATTACTCGAAAAATACTCACGAGTAGTAGTCAAAAAACTCGTAATCATACAAACGATTAAATGATTACCCACTCGGCATCACTCGTGCAAATAATAATTAAAATACTTGCCTGACTACGATTAAATTTGTAAGGCGATGCCATGAGTATTACTCGAAAAATACTCACAGTAGTAGTCAAAAAACTCGTAATCATACAAACGATTACATGATTACCCACTCGCTCGTTGTACTCAAAAATGAGTACTTTTTACCTGTAATCATACGATGCCGGAATCACTCGTGCAACTCTCTAGTGTAGTTGTAGGCTTGGCTGTGGCATATAGAAAAAGGCGGTACACGCCCTCAAATTTGAACAAATATATTAAATATTATATGAATTTTGGATTATAGGGCGTTTTTTTTAAAATCCAACCGATTCTGTTGAATTCTCTCACCCATTTATAAAATTTCCTTACAAATCAGCAATTTTTGCGGATTGATCATGAACTTATAGCTTATGAAATGAATAAAGAAATCTTGTATATTCCACCTGTTGGTGAATTAACATCAAAGATCAAAAATTTGTATTCATGATTTCTATCATAGAATTAGATATTATATAAGAAAGGTTAAGTGCTTGTTCTGCATTTAAATAAAATTTACATCTAATCCCTGAAGTGCTAGTTTTGTATAACTAGAATCCAGTTCAGCGATATCAGAGCTTGTCAAGATCATTAATCTTCTTGCCATTTAAGCTCATATGCTGAAGATATAACTGTTTGTGCAGGTAAACCTTTTTGTCAAGTATCTTGGGTTCAATTTTTCTTTATACTTTTTAAAATCATTAAGCTAGATGATTGGTCTTTTTGCATATATTTCAGGGATAATGCAGAATCAGAATAAAAAATAAGTCAACATTTACATATTTAAAACCTCTTTTTGCAATAAAAGGTGCAGAATGAATTTTCTCTTGATAAAACCTTTCTTGACATAGACATATACCTTTAATATATGTAGCTCATTTTCTAGTTCCAAATAATATCTATTATTCTTTATAAAAAATGCATTTTGGAGCAGATCTTATCTGTCAATGTTTAAAAACCATTATAAATTACAACATAATTATTAGTTTATGTCTGTCTTATAAAAGCTCTCTGGAAGAGAAATCATTCCTAATCTTTAATTTTTTGTATTTTACAACCCAATCTCTAATTTGAAACATAAATCAAAAGTCATTTAGTTTAAAAACAGATAATAACACCTTAAATTAACTTATGGCCTGTTGCCTTAATGTGTGAATATTTATTGAAAATATCAGTATTTGAAAAACAGTATCAACATAATAAAATGGAGGGAAGCTGACTTGGATTAGTTTAATATCTTACAAGACATTGTCTTGTGTAGCCTTTGGCATTTGTTTATTTGCTTTACATTATTCATGTATAATTTGATAAACTCTTCTAAACAACTCTCAATGTGGTTTGGTAGACAACAGCCAAAACAACAGTTTTTCCCCCTAAATCTTTAACTAAACTATGTTTATATGTTACTTCTTCCTGTATATATATAGGTGTCAATTTTATAAATCTTAGTAGTTCTATGAATCATAACTTATAGTAGGGTTTGAGGCCATTTGTAAAAAATGTGAATTGTGCTTTATCCCATAGCTGGCAGACTGGACAACAGTTGGATGTCTAAGAATTCTCTTCCACTAGTTTTACTTCTTGAGGCCTTCAATTGTTTGATTTTTACAAGACAATCAGCAGGGTGTTTTTGCTTTTTTAATGAGCTATTTTAGATTAAGTTTCTAACAACTGTAGTGACCTTTTTGATTGAAAATCGTAGAACTTCCCCCACTAACAACAGAAAAGCCGATACGGGATGCATATTGTGTATACACACTTAAAAACCTTAGTGTTTTGGCGTTTTGCTGTTAATGTCGAAGTTAAAAAAGTTGCATACTCTACGAATGTTCACTAGGGTGTCCCAAAAAAAAATTTTGGTTTACCGTCATTTTCGGAAAGCTTATAGGGTAAAAGTATTTTTGAGATTTTTTAAGATTTTTTAGAAGAAAGTTTAGAGGTCTCACATATCAATTTCCCCCATAAAATGGGGTTTTCCGTATTGATATCGATTTTTACTTATAACATGGTAAATAACCACGATTTTCTTAGTTTTAAAATCAACATTTTAAAGAAATATTCCAAATTTTACTTTTATGAGCATAAACCATGAGTTTTGGCTTTGCATTTTCTTGTTTAGGTAACACATATTACATTTTTTCGAACATTTTTTATAAATTTTGTAAAAAACATAACATAACTTTTAAAATTTCTATGAAAATTAAAACTAATGATGCAGTTTAAAAGATGGTTAAATTTAAAAAAAAACTGAAACCAGAAATTCAAATTTGCTCTTACGTTCCAGAGTTAGCATACTTTTAAAGCTTTACACCACATTCATGAGGTAATAATATTAAAAGTGTTTTGCCAGTTTTGTCATCAGGTTTGCTTTAAACTTTGAATTATGATATTT